>JAWQFJ010000309.1:105000-123457 GCA_034096865.1 Theodoxus fluviatilis | reverse complement strand
AAATTCAAAGGATCCTATTGCATTCTGGAAAAAAATAAAAAGTATCAATAATCTAAAACACAAGGAATGCTGCTTAGCTAATGATCTGTTTTTTTATCATTTCCGTGAAGTATTTCAGTTCTCAAATACTAATCATCCTACTAAAATTGACGAATCTATGTTTAATGTATCACGGACAGAACTGAATAATCTTGATTCAGTTATCACCGAGGACGAAGTAGTGAAAGCTATTAACCCTCTGCGCACCGTCGGCGGTCATAACCGCCGAAGTAGTTACCTCCCCTCACAGCCGTCGGCGGTTATAGTCGACAAACTGATAGGCATGTTTGAATCTGGCGCTGTTTGCTATGAATCTTGGGATTGTGAGAGCTCTCTACGCATGGAGACTGCACAGAAGAGCCTCGCTTTCATAATAATAGTCGCCATATTGTTTCACTGCACGTGCGCGAATTTAGATCGAATTTTTAAGTTACTGATCGAGGTAGACACGCTGCCGCTCGATTTCGATCGCGCACGCTGGCCCAGAAATGACTCAGCTCGATCCTGATGAAGAGCGAATCTTCGAAATATTGTTCGATTCGGACTCGGAAGAAGAATTCCATGGTTTCACAGAGAAAGATTTGGTCGAGTTTGCCGCAGACAGTGACTCCGATGACAAAATCGAAGTTGAACCAGCGCAGTCTAAGATTTCGTCTGCGTGTGACCACTCTTGGTTGCTGTGGCAAACTCAACCAAATCTTCCTCTGTGAAGCCATGGAATTCTTCTTCCGAGTCAGAATCGAACAATATTTCAAAGATTCGCTCTTCATCAGAATCGAACTCAATCATTTCTGAGCCAGCGTGCGCAATTGAAATCGCGCAACAACGTGTCTACCTCGATCGGTAACTTCTAAATTCGCGCATGGACTCTCCTCAACATGTGCCCGATGAGGTATCTAAATCGGATGCTTTTTATCTCTATTTCAACTAATAAAGTCGTTGACTTGATGATCGACAAAACGTATCGCTACGCTGGTCAAGTGAGGGTGAAGAAAGGAAGCGATGCGGGAATTTATTCTCGAGTGAGTCAGTGGCAGCCTGTCACTCGACACGTTTTTTAATTTGTGTTGTCTCAGTTTATTTTTAAATCATATTGTATTGCATGGACATAAATTTCAGTGTGTCTATCAGAGAGAGCATTCAATTTTCCATCTTTCCTCCAAAAAGTTTGCCTCTATAGCAAATAATAAAATAATTGTATATTTTTAAACAGAAGAGGGGTCTCGGTTTTGGGGCACGTCCAGAAAATAACTGGCTGCAGGGAGTAAAATCCGTGAAAAATTAATGGGGTCCAGAGGGTTAAAAAGCTGAAGACTGGTAAATCGGGCGGCGCGGATGAGATACTGTCAGAGATGATCAAATGTTCGGCACTTGTCATTTTACCAGTTCTGCATGCATTGCTGAATGTGATATTCTATAATGGACAGTTTCCAAAAATATGGACCAAGTCAGTTATAGTACCTATATTTAAGAGAGGCGATCCGCTCTCTCCAGATAATTACAGGGGTATATGCTTAGCTAGTACTCTCAGCAAAATACTTACCTCCATCCTGGCTGAAAGACTACAAGAGTGGGCTGATGCGGATGATGTAATAGTGGAAGAACAGGCAGGATTCCGGAGAGGCTACTCAACTATCGATAATGTTTTTGTTCTCCACTCCATTGTCCAAAGATACCTGACCAGAAAAAGAAAAGTGTATGTTGCTTTTATTGACTTTAAAAAGGCTTTTGATTCTGTGGATAGGGAGGTGTTGTGGGAGGTGCTTGCAAAATATGGAATGGAAGGGAAAATGCTGATGATGATCAAAGCGATATACTCTTCGGTATGGTACTGTGTTCGTTGCAACGGTCGGTGCACTGAGCCGTTTGAGAGTATCCAAGGACTTAAACAGGGCTGTAAATTGAGTCCGATACTTTTCTCTCTTTTAATCAATTACATTGCAAAAAAGGTAATCCAGAATGGTAAGCATGGGATTCAGATTATCCCTGACCCGGTTTCAATATATCTGCTATTGTATGCTGACGATGTAGCGCTGATTTCAGACACTGTGGTTGGACTACAGAATCAGTTGGATACTTTGGGAAGGGAAGCGGACAATGTTGGTCTTGAGGTAAATGTGAATAAGTCAAAGGTAATGGTATTCCGTAACGGAGGTTTCCTATCTGAATATGAGAAATGGCATCTTGGTAAAGACAGATTGGAGGTGGTAAATGAGTACAGATACCTCGGGGCTTTGTTTACGACAAGACTGTCATGCCACTTACTGCAGCGCGATCTGGCACAGAGAGCAAGGGTTGGTATGTTTCAAGTTATAAAATGCTGTGCAAGGCTTGGTTATGCTATGGCCAGTCTGTTTTTTAAGCTCTTTGATGCGCAAGTGTTACCCATTTTGCTATATTCCTCTGAGTTGTGGGGTGTGTATAATTGCTCTGCAATCGAAATGATTCATCTTCAAGCGTTGAAAAACTTCATGCATGTACCTGTAATAACCCCCAATTTGATCATCTATGGCGAATCTGGAAGGTACCCATTGTACATTAATTCTACGATCCGATCTATTAGATACTGGCTGAGAATTCTGAGAATGGACTCGAGCCGATTACCACGAAAAGTGTACAATATGATGTTGTATTGCTCTGTAACAGAAAATTGGGCGTACAGTGTGAAGCATTTGTTGGAGAAGCATAATTTCAATCATGCGTGGGAATTACAAGTCGTAGAGAATGAAAGGTCCTTTTTGAGATCATTAAAGGTGTCGCGTTATACCCTTAGCGAATCCTAGAAACTCACCCTCAAGGAACGACAAAGTCGTCCAAGAAGGGGAGGGGTAATTATAACGATGGGTTTTCAAGCAAAACCTAACCACCACTCCTTGGGGGGACACCACAAACGTCAAACAAACAAGTAAATAAGGACCACTGAATCAGGTAAACATTAAACAATTTAAGTTTAATCAAAAGCAAACTCTTCCTCGCTGCACAGGGCCCGCAGAGGCAAGAGCAGTCAAGTGATCAAATGCAATGAAAAAAAAATCAAAACAAAGCCAGGCAGCGGAGCAAGATGGAGACACTTCCGCTACCGGAAACAAGGAAAAAATCAACAACAACAAACTGGCATCAAGAATAATAAACAAATCCAAGCAGAAAAATCATACACAAGGAAGCAGTACCTAGTCACCGGTTACTGACTAACAATGTGTAATGAAAACTTCACTCCTCCATATAAACACCCGAAATGGAATTTATAAAAAATGCGGTTCTGGTTATAAACAAACACCTCCTTCAACCACTCGTTCAAATGCTCATGGCAATAACGAGATAAATCTCCCAACAGAGATCCAAAGTCTTTCACTCCCACAGTGATTCAGAAACGTAAACAACCTTCGACTCTCAAACAGTCTCCAATTCCACCACAACACATTTAACAACCCACGTTAAATGGAAATTCCCAAACTCCCCTAAAAATCCTAGAACATTGGAACAAATCCCCACAGAAATATTTTTCCCCGTCCTTACACACAGTCTCCAGCAGTTAAGTTACTCTGAACAAAACCCCACAACAATACCCCTTCACTGTCTGCATAACAATGAGCTCAGACCCCCGTTAGCTCCACCCCCTCTTCTCCTTGATGACGTATTTCCGCCCACCACTCGCATCAATGGAAGACACACAGAGGCAAATCAGACACACGCGCAGATACTCTCGCACGTCCCTTTCTCGTTCAACAAAACCAGTACGACACAAGCTCCCGCGAGCTGTAAATCAAATGCCGTAAACACGAAGAAAGGTGAAAAGGTTTCAGCTTACCCTTTTCTGCAGCCCGGACCGTTCATAGTCCAGAAAACTCCAATCCAGTCATAGAATTACTCTACTCAACACAAGTCAGAACCACACTGACTCTAACCAAACCAAACTTCACAGAGAATTGCACACGACTTACTACCCCTTCCCCTCCTTTCAGTCCGTCAAAAGTACAACTGTCCCAAGCCCGTGCTTAGACAAGTCTAGAAGAAAAGTTCCTCTCAGAAGGTTCCCAGTAGTATAGCGAAGGCAGACGCCTCCAAGCGTCCCGGTGTCGTGGCGACAGGTAGGCCCTCCCTCGCCTCGCGCCAGTCCTGAAGTAACACTGACTAGCGAGCTCCGCGCTCACCCCCCAAGTCAGTAAAGTTCGGAAAGTCCGTCCGAACTGCAGCAGGAATCCCCCCGGTCATCCATGCTAGTGCGAAATAATTTCATCCTACTAGAAGATCAGTCCATTCATCGCACTACATCACGTTGTATATCCCTCCTACAACCAAACGGCTGCGCGTTGCACCGCCTCACGCGAGTGCACACGCTAGCGTCTCTGACCGTCCTGCCTCTAATCCGTCCTATCACTCTGACGATTAGGCCACAACCCCTGTGGACTTGCACACACCAGTCCGTCGGTGTATTTCGTTAGACCCCAAAAATAGCACACATGCTAGTCATAACGAAAATTGTAACTCCCGGAGTTACTGATGAAGAGAGTACTTGCTCAACCGTCCCCACAGCTGTTGAGGAAAAAGCACACCGTGTGCTTCAAAGCGTCGTTCTCCCATCTCCACGCTGGCCCGCGCCGACGTAGTAAGAGTTCGCAGAAACGACAGAGTACTCGTAGAGTGCACGTAGAACGAGCGAGGTTCATAAGTACAGGTACGATGCGATTTGATGTTGTTCGATGGCCTGAAACATATAACCGAGTGACCCCAATGAGAAACTACTCTTTCTCCCCCAGGAATTTACATAGGTGTGATTCAACATTAAGTGGACGCACTCTTGCCCAAATGCTTAGTTGAATAAATTTCCCGCGCCCAGCGAGTAAATCGAATTTAAACATTCCTGGTTCACAAATTGAATTACAAATCACGACTTAAACGGAGATAGGCTTTTCCCCAACCTTTCCCCAAAGATTTAGTTCAATTCCAAAGTACGATTCACTCATGCACAATGAATGACCTGTTTCTCCCGCCTTAACCAAACGGTCAATTTCCCAATAGCAAAAGAATTATCGCAAAGCGCACATTACCTCAAATCATGTCAGGCCGTGGTGCTTCCAAAGCGAAACTTTGCCCCATTCAACTCAAGGTTCTCTTTCCCACTCTCGCCGCTGATAGGCACCACACGCTGCATTACAGCAACGTCAGGACAGCATGTCCTCTCGCCTCTGATAGGCACCGCACGCTGCATTACAGCAACGTCAGGACAACATGTCCTCTCGCCTCTGATAGGCACCACACGCTGCATTACAGCAACGTCAGGACAACATGTCCTCTCGCCTCTGATAGGCACCACACGCTGCATTACAGCAACGTCAGGACAAACATGTCCTCGCCATTTCCATGTGGCTCCCGGCCAGCGGAACCTTCGCACCGCTAGACCGTATCCATCCGACCGATGGCTCCGACTGATCAGACAAACGCTGTCAGACCAAAAGTTAACTCTGTCACGTGATTAATCCCCAATCAGCGTTCAGTATTTTCGCGCCCTTTGATTATCTCCCAATCAGAGTTCGACTAACTTTCGCGGGCTTTAGACCCGTGTCAGCTAACGTGTGGACCCCGTGGCATTCCAACGCACCCCCAGTGACCCTCCAACTAACCCCTCGAGATGACGTCGTACCCCGTCACACGAAAACTAACCGTCGCATTGCAGTAAACGGTCTGAGCGCGTAATTCACTGCATCCACTCGCGCTGACAATTACAATACCACATCACACCCAAGTCGCATCTTGCGACAAAAGGAAAGTCTCATTAAGGAGTACACTACTAATTGGCGAGAGGGGTTGAATCGCAGTGACAGGTATTCCTTCTACAGAATGTTCAAACAAGAATTGTGTCGAGAGACCTATCTGCAAACCATTGACAAAAAGATATTTCGAGATACATATATTCGCTTTCGATGCGAATTATCATATTTATTTACCCACCAGAATCGATTTAAAGATCAATCTTCAACAGTGTCTACTTGTCCAGCCTGTTATGAAGTTGAAGAAACAGAAGAACACTTCCTCCTAGAATGTCCAGTTTATGCTGATCTACGACAGATGTACATATATGATGTGATTGAACCCCACGAAACTGTCAATATTAAGAACCTGCTGTCTATACAAGATATAAAAATGATAAAATCAATAACACGGTACCTGCACCATGCAATTCAAAGGAGACACGAGGCTGTGAAAATTGCGTCAACCGAAGTTTTCTATTTGTAATGTTGTGATGGGCCGGTGGCCTGAGCAAATAAACTCGTTCGTTCGTTCGTTTGTTCTCTTTCTCTCTCTCTTTCTCTCCTCTCTCTCTGTCTCTGTCTGTCTGTCTGTCTGTCTGTCTGTCTGTCTGTCTGACTGTCTGTTTCTCTCTCTCACTCTCTCTCTCTTTCTCTCTCACCTTCCCATTCATTCATTAGGCACTCACGTACTCACTCGTCGTATGGGTTAGAGCTCCGGATAGTGTGATTCGCTTATAGGGATAATCTGCTTTGAGTCAACGTTGACCCGTGTGTCAGTCGGCATGAGGCACTAAAAGAGAATCAGTGAGTGAACTGAATATTTATTTTGCTTGTTTGGTGGGGATTTAGTGACTTGTTGTGGTACACGCAACTTTCACTTGACTTTGAACTGAGCTGTGTTCACGGCGAGCACCCCCGTAATGGGGACGATACGTCCTCGTATCGGGCTCGCATTGGCCTGTTCTACTGTGCATCGCATCGGAAACGAAAATACAAAGCAGACCGTAGTCGCTTCACCGAAGGCAAGTTTGAACTTCATTTGGGTGCCATTATTGTTCTGATGTTCAACCTGTATGTGCAGCGCGTTACTCTCGGTGATTTTCTGTCATTGAACGCGCGTCGCTCTGGCCAAGGTAGGCTGCCGCGTGCCTCTGCAAAATTCTGTTTGATGGGAGTCGCTCTGTACGTGTCACTGCTCTTCGCCTGTATAGTGAAACCGTGCCATACCCCCTGTGTCAGTTATGACTTTTCCCAACATTTGCTCCGGAGCGGTGACATATCCGAAAATCCGGGACCAGAAACTACTCAGGAAACACAGACAGACAAGGAATTGTATAGCTGTGACGTTGCTGACAGGCTAGAATCTCTCAGTATGCAAATGGTGCACGGCAACGACAGACTG
This sequence comes from Theodoxus fluviatilis, assembly GCA_034096865.1. NCBI lineage: Eukaryota > Metazoa > Mollusca > Gastropoda > Cycloneritida > Neritidae > Theodoxus > Theodoxus fluviatilis. Next base: position 116,266 of record JAWQFJ010000309.1, on the reverse strand, counting down.
ACCAACATGATTTGTGACCGATTTGACAGTCTGCAAAACGAAATTGCCCACACCAAGTCATTTATGAAGTGGCTGGGAGATCAGCAAGAACAACTGCAGGTCGCAATACAGGAAACAGATAGAAAAGCCCAGGATCAGTATCAGCACCTGATCGAGTGGAGCGAGACTCTGCAGACCGAACAGATGGAGATAAAGGAAAGGCTGGGTTATGTGACTAGTGTTTGCATGGATGGTTTGAGTGAGGCGGAGACGCATCGAGAGAGTCTAGAGCAGCAGATCATCAAGAACAATGTCAGACTATTTGGGGTTCCAGAACAAGAGAGGGAAACCTATTGGGACTGCCTCCGTACTGTAGTGAGCCTATTGCAAGACGCTGTTCCCGATGTAGACTGGCGTGAGCGAGACGTGCGCGTGCAGAGATTGGGCACACGCGACAGTCATCAGAGATACCTTCGACCAATCCTCGTGTCTCTGGCTACGTGGTCAGACAAATTGGCACTCCTGCAGAAAGGCAGAGATTGCCTCAGGTCCAAGGGAGTCAAAATTTCAGCAGAACTCACAAATAGACAGATGGGTGTGCTTCGCGATCTCAAGAGACAGGGTAAAGTGGGTTATTTCCGTGGCAATCAGCTGTGCTATAGAGGTAGCAAACCGCACGCCTCAACTACTCGATCTTCACGAGCACATGCTGGAGCCGACAGTATGCACTCCGGGCACGGTAGCTACGCATCTACTGAATACGGCGATGCACAGTACAGGGAATCGGGAGGACATCATCAACGCACAACTGACAACAAGATCTAGGGTGCATAAAAACCCCACCACTAAACGCGCTGACCAGTCAAGGTTTTATCCCCCTCGTTTCTCCATGGGCACAGGCAAGAGTAAAAGCAGGGGGATCAACGAGATGAACCTAATAGCGGTCTCGGCATGATCGCGCAATATCAATCACCGAACGAAATTGAACAGCAACCGATAATTGAGAAGAGCGCCATATTGTTTACACTTTGAGCCAATCCAGAAGCCAGAATGAGTCACGTGACTCCAGCCAGCCAATAGCCTTACCCATGTCATTCACATTCTAATGGTATCAAAGTCAACTACGATCGCTCGCTCTCTCTCTTGTGGTTGAAATGCTGCGTCAAAAGCACGTTTTTAGCATCGATCTGTTGATGTTTTTTCTTTTCTGAGAGTGTATTTGGGGGTATTGCGGTATATTGCGGTATATTGCGGTCATTAGTAGTACCCTGATAAACAACGACACGCCAACTCAACAGTTTAGAAAAGCGGGGCGAGCACTCAATTTACCAGGCGAACAAACACGAAGCCGACCTACGCATGGACGACGAGGCAGAAAGACGAGTAGGAGCACACGTTCGTAATAAGCGCGTACTCCCCCTTCCCCCCCCCGCCCCCGACCTTGCTGCCCCAGCAGTGTCGACTCCATTGTCTCGCTCACGACCCACGTGGGGAATATCCGCCATGACAGGCGCACTGTGTTTTCGTAGAGAAAACACCGAAGCCGAAAGAGCGAACACCCACCACTACACAAAACGAACGCGACGGCAAGCAATTTTAGTAGCGAACACGCGAGCAAGCCGACCTAGCCTGATAAAGCAACGACACGCCAACTCAACAGAACAGCGGGGCGAGCGCTCAAATTTACCAGGCTAACAATTCAAACGTAAACACAAGCGCCAACAGACGCCAAACCAGCGGCACGCCGCAGTACTTCCCTCAAGCTCCAGGGAAGGAACGGCAAACTCCTTAAATCACACAAGTGACACGAGGTAATCCCTAGCACATGTACTCCAGTGCCAGCGAAAAAAGTCAAAGAGATGGAACGTGCTCTGTCTGCGCTATTTATACCTGGCGGGTGGTGACCCGGCGCACTGGGAGTTACCTCCCTTTGCTCGCGGCGTCCCTAGCGCCATGTCTCGACCAATCAGATTGGCCGTTGCAGGCAGGCACGTGTGGGTATGAAATTTGCAATTTCCTTTTTCGAGGTCAGAAGGTCATATATCACTGGTTTGTCTACTGGTAAGTTGGAGGGAAAACATGTGTTCCTAAAACACTCTTAAAATGCAACTCAACAGCAAAGTTATCATTGTGCCTGTTCGAATCAACAATGTGGACATTTTCCTTAGGTGAGGGAGAGAAATGACAATTTACTGAATTTTATTTGTTGATCTACATCATGTAGGCTGCCCGTTTTCCTTGAAAAACCTATTACAGATATCACAAAAAATTAATTGCTCACCCCATATCATGGCTATCTTCATGAAACTTGTTTCTTAGATTTTGGGGTACAAGATCAATTTTTTTTGCAAGATTTGAAGCTCTATGGCAAAACCTTTTTTTTTATGGACTTGGTCCACTTTTTTGGACCTATGATTTTGACCCTCATTTGACCCATATTTTTGAAAAATAATTTTTAAAATCAATAATTGCTTTTAAGTGTTAAACCAAAGTGATTTGGCGTCATTTTGGTGACATAGTATCTGACTGATAAGAAAAAAGTGCTTGAAATTAATTTTGAAAAATGGTTGGTTCATGTTCTTCTGCCCTCCTGGCTGAGCGGCTCCTCAGATGTCGCCAAGCACAATCACTATCTCTTGCAAGCATCCCACATTGACGTCTTGAGAGGATCTACTTGTAAGAACTTTTAGTTTTTTGGGGGGGACTTTAAAAAACTCCCTTTTGTCTTGCATGTTTATTTCACCGAACATCATGTGTGTGCTTGTGTGTGTGTGTGTGTGTGTGTGTGTGTGTGTGTGTGTGTGTGTGTGTGTGTGTGTGTGTGTGTGTGTGTGTGAGAGAGAGAGAGAGAGCAGGTGTGCACATGCATAGGCATATACCACATGCAATAGTGTGCACATATGTGTGTAAATCTTTTCTGTGAATGTGTTTACATGACCAGCATCGGAGTTAAGTTCATATTTTAAATGTCTTGAGGCATGCCATGATTAATCAGACATGCCCATCTCTTCTCACAGAAGGCAAGCAGCCGTCTCTCCCTGATTTTTGTCGACCGCACCCTGGATGTGGCCTCTCCCCTCAGTCAGCAGTTTTCCTGCCTTTTGGACAAGCTTAAGTCTGTGCTGCCTTGCTTACCAGGCCACAGCATTGATGTGCAGGTTGACATGGCTCCTCTCTGCAGTGTGCACAGGTCTGTACCTCTTTCACTTGATGGCACTTAAGATGATAATGGCAGCAGTGTAGAGGAGCTGTAAAATGTTAATGATCTTGTGCATTCATTTTCCGTTTGGCAGCCCTCCTTCAGCTCCTTACCTTTCTCTCCTTCACTCCCTGCATCTGCTCATCCCCACTCTCTCTCTCTTCCTTCTATTGCTTTTCATATTTTTTATTGCTTATTGCTTACATTATACTTGCTCTACATTGCTGTAAGGATGGATGCATGCATCATCACATGCATGAATGAGAGTTAAATGTGTGTGTGTGTGTGTGTGTGTGTGTGTGTGTGTGTGAGAGAGAGAGAGAGAGAGAGAGAGAGAGAGAGAGAGAGAGAGAGCGAACGAACGAACGAACAAACTTTATTTTACAAGGGTAGTGAATTAGGCAGTAGTGCCTTTCCTACATTCAGCCCTTGAGGCAAAATATTCAAATGTGGTAAGAGAGAGAGAGAGAGAGAGAGAGAGAGAGAGAGAGAGAGAGAGAGAGAGAGAGAGAGAGAGAGAGAGAGAGGGGGGGGGGGAGCTGGGGAAAGGGGGAGGAAGGGAAGAGAGTAAGAGGGTTGGTGGGTTGGAGAGAGAGGGTGGGGGAGAGGGTGGGGGAGAGGGAGGGAGGGAGGGAGGGAGGAGAGAGAGAGAGAGAGAGAGAGAGAGAGAGAGAGAGAGAGAGAGAGAGAGAGTCAGTATAAGTATCGCAAGAACATGTACAATTTCTTAAACATACTAAAAATGGGTAGATAGTGTACCAGAGAAGCAAAATTTAAATATGGAACTTGAATCAACTACAAAGACATATACATAAAAAAAAAACAATTTTCTAAACATCCAAATGTTAAAAACAAATAACATACATGTAGGCCATAGCCTCTTGGTGTACACTCCCTCCCCTACTCCCCTACCCCCAATCAGCCGGAACCCCTCGATAGTTCAGCAGGGGTGGCCTGAAGTAAGCATATATGTGAGGAATGGACAATATACACAAATACACACTTAGCCGTTCCACTGTCTAGACGCCAGATGAAAGCGTGGAAAACTATGTCATAGGATGATGCCTGAGAATAATGCGAATTTTGTCTTTGAACATAGGCAAAGATTTGATACATTTTATGTCATCAGGCAGTGTATTCCACAGAGCAGCCCCAGAGTAAGATAGGCTCGATTTGAACAAATCGATGCGAGGCTGAGGCAGGAGAAATTTGTCACGTCCTCTGAATGATGACTGCTCAAATAGTTTGGTTAGATATTCTGGTGTTCGGCCATCTTTTACCTTTTTCACAAGCACACACTTATTGAGCTGCAGATGCTTATGGAGAGGCAAAATGTCAAGCATTTCCATTTTCTTTTCAGTGCTGAGAGATTTATTTGGGACCATACGCTTAGAAGCTCTTCTGTAAAGTGAATTAACTCTCTTGAAATTAGCTTCACTACAGTTATCCCACAATGTTGATGCGTAATTGATGTGTGATATGATGTGGGCACTGAAAAAGATTTTGCAGGTTTCCATGTCTACAAAGTGTCTCAGCTTTGACAGTAGAAAGAGATTGCTTGAAATCTTTTTGCACATTAGATTTATTAGTAAATTCCAGTCTAACTGTTCGTCAATCATCACCCCAAGCACTTTGTGTTCTTTCACCTTTTCTATCGGCTCTGCATCAAGTGAGAGTGGGAGTGACAAAGGATGTAGTTGATGTTTTTGCCTTGTGGTTATCACCATATACTTGGTTTTGGACGGGTTGAGGACCATATGATTTGAAAGACACCAGCAACATATTTCATCAAGACTCTTTGAGAGAAAGAGAGCAAACAAATAAAAAGTTTAGTCAAGAAGGTTATTGGTCTTTTTCAAGATAAATATAACCTGCATGGTTGTTCCTCTAATAAGTATGCTGCAAGTGCTCTCTCCTTCAGAAGGCTAAATTTCAAGTGGTTCATTTTGCTGTCTGAATAAACATTTTATCATTTGAGGTCAATGCTTCTCATCTCACAAGAAAGCCTTGCACAAACATATGCCTGTTGATATCAAGTTTCTTGCAGATTGTCACAGTTTGAATTAATGAAGTTGAGCACAGAGTAGTCCCTAAGATCATGCAGTACATCACACCTGAGTTACCATCTCAACCTTGTGTTTTTGCAATGCACACAGCCTTTCTACAACCTCAGGAGCTTTTCTTAACTTTTAGATGCATGTTTCTGAAGTGGCCATTTTGCATTATGCATGTAAATATGCATTCATAAAAATGCTTTTGTCCAGTTTATGGAAATATTGCTTTGAAAAAAATACTTTTACCCCTCTCCCCTCCCCCTTCCTTTTGCCCACCCACCCATGTAATTTTAAACTATCAATAAACTATATACCTATTGTTTGTCGTTAGTCTCCTTTCCTTACCTTTGTAAAATCCATGCATCAATTTTTCCCTGAGACTCTTAAAAAATGCTCTCTCCATTGTTGAACATTTGCTCTATCCTTACTCTTGTGAAATTGCTGTTTGTCAAGATATTAAGGTTCAAGTAGTATGTTCATATGTATATTTTATGGTAAGATTTGATAGGCGACATATGAAAGCATTAGTCTGAACATAAACCATGTCATTTGGAGTATGAGGAGATAACAGTAAAGAATTTCTAAAGGGCTAGCAGTTGTACTCTTTTTTCTGATCCCCAAAACTTGGCTTCCCACAGTGGTGTAAATTTAATCCTTGTGTCAGTGAATTTGGAATGCATTAGAGATGTTACAACAGTGTATATTGAATCCTCGTGTCAGTGAATTTGGAATGCATTAGAGATGTTACAACAGTGTAGATAGAATCTCGTGTCAGTGAATTTGGAATGCATTTGAGATGTTACAACAGTGTAGATTGAATCTTTGTGTCATTAAATTTGGAATGCATTTGAGATGTTACAACAGTGTAGATAGAATTTTGTGTCATTGAATTTGGAATGCATTTGAGATGTTACAACAGTGTAGATTGAATCCTTGTGTCATTAAATTTGGAATGCATTTCATGTTACAATAGTGTAGATAGAGTCTTGTGTCAGTGAATTTGGAATGCATTTGATATGTTACAACAGTGTAGATAGAATCCTGTGTCAGTTAATTTGGAATGCATTTGAGATCTTAAAACAGTGTAGATTGAATCTTGTGTCATTGAATTTGGAATGCATTTGAGATGTTACAACAGTGTAGATTGAATCCTTGTGTCAGTGAATTTGGAATGCATTTGAGATGTTACAACAGCGTAGATAGAATCTTGTGTCAGTGACATTTGCATACTGGCTCTCACTGAACAAGAAGACACCACAACAGTGAGCAGAGGTTGGTGGATCAGAAGAGGCTTTGAAATATTTGCATCGGACTTTTGGGTTTTGTGGGCCTTCCCTCCTCCCAGCTTCTTCTGCTTCATTTCCTGACTCTGCTCCTTTCCCACATCAGCATTGCCACTCATCTTAAGCCTGCTTGTGCATTTATAGAGTTTTATTCTACTCTCTGCTTTTACTTACTTTCAGTATGACCAGGTATCATCCATTAAAGCACTTTGACTTGGTGGCCTTTGATTTTGTCTGTTGGCAGTGCTGGATCAAAAGTGATTGCTCCAGGCAGCTTGGCCAGCATCACCAGTGGCAGTGGGGCCCAGCATTTGGACATCCTGGTGCACAAGAAGATCAAGGTCAATATCATATAGCCAAGGAGGTCTTCTGGAAAAGTGTGCCTGTGGAGAACTGTTGCTGTGGTCATAAAAGTTGGTGGAAACTTTCATGTTTTAAATCAGCTGGAAGGCACATTGGATTTCAGGGAAGAAATATCAGTGTGGCTCAAATTTAGATGAAAGACAGACATAAGATTCCAAGAGTACAACTGGGAGACATTCCAAGGTTTTCATTATAAAAGACATTGCTTTCTTTTGTTTTCAAGTCAAATTTGAAACATCCTGATTAATTTGATGTTAATATTTACTCAGATATGTCTGAAAAAGTGTGAATTATGATCTTCTGTCACTCACTGAGCCATAAGTCCCCATTTTTGTCATCTTGAAATCTTCATGTAGTATTAATGTATTTTAGTGCTCCTTTACTGCAAAAAGCTGTTATAATATTATGCCAGTAACCCTCAGATCAAGCATTTTGAAGAAAGTGAAATAGAATGATAGACAATTTTTCTGTACAGTTTTTCTTTATCAACTAACAGTGAATCTTGAGTGAAATTGCATCCATTTGTGAACTTCTGGGCCTGAAAAAATAACCAGAATTAGAGAGAGCAACTGCATTCAATCACTGTAGCTACTTTTGCCAAAGTCTTATGTGTATACAGTAGGATTTTCTTCTTCTTCTTCTTCTTCTTCTTCTTCTTCTTCTTCTTCTTCTTCTTCTTCTTCTTCTTCTTCTTCTTCTTCTTCTTCTTCTTCTTCTTCTTCTTCTTCTTCTTCTTCTTCTTCTTGATGAACAACATGCAGTGCAAAGAAGCACACCTAACTCATAGCACACCTGGAGAAGTTTTTTTTTGTTTTTGTTTTTGAATGTCAAAACTTTTATTAAAGAAAACAGCAAATTTACAATGCATACTTTAATGTCGATGCACGATTCGATGTAACACACAGCAAAAGAAGGTCATCAAGATACAGCCACGGTGCGCTGGACTCGACTACGCTCCACAGAAACAGGAAATTTGTTGTACGCGTGATCTCCGTTGAACTATGGTCTATTTTACAAAACTATTTGCGCCCTGTCCACATGATCGAGATTGGTGCCAACGAACGAACGCACCGCCAGGGTCAGGGGCGAGGGGCACACCTCGGCTTTGGGTCACGGGAAGCCTCACGCTTGGCCGACGACATGATCGCGAACGCGTTGCCCCTCGCGATTGCCAGCGAGATTCTCTGGAACAGGAACTGTGTCTGGTGTGGGTCATCTGTCGACAGTGCAATCCGCTGGCCGATCTCTCGGATAAGCTCCGTTGCTGCCGGTCTGACAACTCCGGTCGTTTCAACAGCGAACGGGACGAAGTGGTACCGTCCCGAGATAGAGGCGTATTCCTCCTTTTCGAACCTTCGGCGGTCCAGCAGGCGTGCCCTGGGTCGATGGCAGAGTCTGTCATTGAAGACGGCGCAAAAGAGTCAAAGCAGGTGGCGTCCCAAACAAGTGACTTGCCGTTCTTGAATGGGAATCTTCCCTTCCTAGTAGTGCCGAATTCCTCTGAAACACTTTGGATCTCCCAGAAACCTGGTAGGATTCTGAGACCAACAGATGTTGATAATAATAACCCACTCTACTATGCTGTTATGCAAAGTGTATTGACATATGCTGTAGACGCAAACATTGAACAAATTTGTATAAAAAGATATTTAAACCCAGATTCTTCCCGTCCCAGGGATAGAACTGCAGCACTGTGCCTCAGGCATCGTCCAACCCCAAAGCATGCTCCCCTATCACCTCCTGTCTAAAGACATGGTTTCAACAAGCAAGTAGAGGCTGAGGGGCTGACCACGTACTCATGCAAGAGGGGAGAGCACTGGGGGATGGGCTGCCAGGAACTGGTAGATAAGTCAGAAGGGAAGGGAAGTTTTACTTTTTGTATTTGCTTTGGTATGTCGTAGACATTGAATTAAAGCTAATGCAGTCATACAGAGGGTTAGGTGCAGCCTAGATGCTCACCAAGTATCATTCACACACATACAGAATTACATTCATAAACAGATTTACGTCACAGGGTTGCAGCCAGTGTAATATTGTCAAGATATTTAAACCCAGATTATTCCCATCCCAGGGAAAGAACCATGGCACTGCGCCTTGCACATCTTACAACCCCAAAGCATGCACCTACCCCTCTATGACTGCATTAGCTTTTGGTTCAACATCTACGACGTGCCAAAGCAAAAACAAAAAGTATGTACCTGAACATCCCTTCCCTTCCAACTTATAAAGAAAGCACAACATATAATTGAAATACCCATAGAAACTTTCAGTCTGATCCACCAAAATTGAGCAAGAAAGGATACATCTATTATCATAAGAAATGCAGATCGTCCCCTCCACATAATCTTCCACTCCATGCTCATACCTCGCAGTCAAACACTCTGTCCTCCAAAAACACAGAGAGACTGATGTCATTGATTTTTTATACCAACTGCCATAAGTTTTGTAAGCACAATGTGTTCTAGAACTACAGCATATTTACTCTGGCAATGCAGCCACTTGCCCTTGTCCATTTCATATCACCTCTTGCTGGCAACTTTTCCTCTTGCATTTGGAAGTTTCTACATAGTACGTAGTGGCAGCCAAAATTTTGTATTTACATTCGGGCAAAAATGTATTAAAAAATTTGAAAAAGGGTTTAACTGTGAGCAATTAGCAAAAATGAAATCTTGATTCTAGGTTTAATGGTTCTTGAGTTACATTAGAGGGGAAATAATGAACATTTTGTGCTTTCTGCCTTGTGCATGCTGTGCCACTTATGGTCTTCTTTCCATGACAGGAGGGAATGATGGAGATCAACAGACAACTGGTAGAGGCAGCCTCTGTGGAAAAAATGCCCCTGAAGTTGTCTGGAAAACGTCCACAAACTTCATCACAACTAGAGTCTGTGCTCAGTCTCTTTAAGTGAGTTTTGTCCCCAGCTGTGCAAGTACAGTATACCCTTTAATAAACCAAGTGGCTGGACAGCGGGATTGAGATGTTTAGAAAAGGCAGTCATTGCACAATTCTCCTTTTGGGGAGCAGTATCTACTGTCAACTTATCTTTGGCTTGCTTGCACAAAAACTTAATGAAAGAATCAGGCCTCTACAATTAATACCATTGTGATTTTTATCACTTAAAATCAAATTTGTTAATTATTGTTCTTTGACTGAACTAATGTCAATAGCCAAAAAATGCAAACTTTTCTGAGATCTGTACCGAGGAATTTGGTATCTTTTCGTGTTACCCCACAGCATTGGTGCTGTTGTCGGTTTTTTTTACTGATGTGCTTGGAGGAAATGGACTGCATTCTCTGTGGTCTCATGGGAACCAAGAGAGACAACAGTCATGACCAAGAGTGAATGATATGATGCTTTGGGGTCTACTGACGCAGACTCACATGCAATTGCAAGATGGTGCAGGGAGTTTCAGCCCTCTCTGAGGGCATTGGAGGTGCCTGAGCCCACATGAACTACAAAACATGGTTACCCTCATGTACAAAATACCGCACACCCTCCCTCCAACTGCTTTCTGAATTACCACCCACATACATATAGGTGTTTATCCCTGATGATGTCAGCAAAATTAAGTGAGGTTTTTTCTTGGGACAGATAGTCAGGAATGATTCAGAAGGAATCTGCTGACATGCTACTTCCACTGCACTCCTCAGGGTTGGGAATTTTCCTTTTTCTGCCCGAGTGATAATCAGAATAGACTGAAACAAATCTGATACAAAGATGAGCTTTACAAAAACATCACTTGAGAAGTATTTAAAAATTGATACTGTGGGTGGTTTCAGGGGACGCTACGCAGCACTGAGCAAGCACCTGGATGTGGTGGAAATGGCAGCAGCAGTGCAGCAAGTTCTGGAGAAGGAAGGGGAGGGTGATGGACAGGCAAATCTGCTGCTGGAGAAGACCCTGGTGCAGGCTCTCAATGAAGAGGAGGGAGGTGAGGGAGCCCTTGGCCACCTCCTGGACCTGGTCACAGCTGACCACCACAAGCCCAGAAGTGAAAGGTAAGAACTCTTCTGTTTTATCACGACCAGAAGTGTGCCTGCTGGTAAAGCGTATCAAGCAAAGTTGTTGGTTTTTGTTTTGAATTAGACTTCCAGTCTTGACCTCGTTAACAAAAAAATGTTCGGAAAATATACGTAGACAATATTATCATTGATATTTATTTATCTCTGGAGAAAATGGGTTGATTTGCATGCATTATTTTCATATGTATCTTTGGTATTTGCAGTTCTGATGAAGAAAGAGGGGAGGAGGGAGTAGGAAATAGCTATTTACCTTAACCCATTTCCGCCTAACGTTATCTGTTTTTTAAAAAAGCTCCCTGGTTCCTGAGCATTTTTGAAAGGAAAAAAAAAATCCAGTGACCGGTTTCAAAATTTATTTTCTCTGCT
>JAWQFJ010000309.1:32500-100000 GCA_034096865.1 Theodoxus fluviatilis | reverse complement strand
TGAGACACATTTGGTCACATATCATCAAGGTCAAGGTCACTTTGACCCTAATGAAATGTGACCAAAATGGGGTAGTGAACCACTAAAAGTGACCATATCTCATGGTAGAAAGTGCCAATAAGCACCATTGTGCTTCCTATGTCTTGAATTAACAGCTTTGTGTTGCATGACCTTGGATGACCTTGACCTTGGGTCAAGGTCACATGTATTTTGGTAGGGAAAATGTGTAAAGCAGTTCTTAGTGTATGATGTCATTGCTAGGTTTAGTTGTTTGACCTTGACCTTGAAGAACACCTGAAGGTCAAGGTCATGTCAAGGTCAAGGTCATGTAAATGTCAAGGTCATGTAAAGGTCAAGGTCAAGCATGTGAGTCGTATGGGCTTTGCCCTTCTTGTTCATATTTTTAACCTCATTTTCTCACACGCACACATGCAAGCATGTGCACACACACCCACACATACACTATTAAAACTTATATTTGAATATCTGACGAAATATTTTTTTTTGCAAGAAAATAATGCAGACATTTTCACACATATATGTACTTTATCTAATTTGCTTGACTTTGCTGAAAGTGCTGTCTGCTACACACAAACAGGTCACCTATGACCACTGGGGATGTAACCTGTTTAGCTTGGGAAATAACGCTACATTGAATTGTTGGCCTCACAGATAGGGTGTTGCTAGTGTAGAAAAAACACAGGTATATGTGTGTACAATGACAGATGGCTTGACCACGAAAACTTCAACCCCTTCCCTGCCACATCTGGAAATTATCCAGACCTCGAACAGTGGGAGCTTTGCTGGTTCCCAGAAAGTGTTGGGGCTTCTGACAAAGCACTGTCATGAAGGGAGGCAACTAGAAATGACTCAGTTCTCTGTTCTGTTTAGTGCTCTGGAAAATAAGAATACTATGATATGACAAACACTAGTACAGTAAAACGTGAGAAAATTCCCTGGCATATGCCATGCAATATATGTGACAGGGGAGGGGTTAAGGAATAAGTTTATTTTGATGGGACAAACAAGTGCAAGTCCATTGCTTGTGTGTGCAAGAAGTCCATTTAACTTTTCAAAATTGTTGAAGCAGCACTTTCTGTGCACAACAAAGAAAAGAGGCACTCAGAGTTGGAGACTAATTTGGTTTCAAGTGATAGACTTTCTTACAAAATAAATAGTAACCTTTTTTTCTCACTGACTGAGCAGTGATGAATCTGGTGTTGAAAGTTAGAGACAGAATTGTGAATAATGTTAAACTGAATTATTTTGAATGCACTGATGACTACATTGACTTCGTTTCAGGTCATTCTCTTGGTGAGTTTGTAAACTGTAATTATTTATGTTTAAAGCTTAACAGTTTTATGTGATAGTCCTATAGATTATTTGAAAGTCCTTTATTTTAAAAAGTCCCTAAAAAGTCCATAATTTTTGGCTTTTGCAAACCCTGAAGAAGCATTTGGGGTGGTACACTAAGGGCTTTTCTTTCTGTGCTTTCCCCATATCCTTGCCACATGGAGTGGATGGTGTTACCCCACTGTATGCACTGCTTGCAGGCAGTATGGAGTGGATGGTGTTACCACACTGTATGTACTGCCAGCAGGCAGTATGGAGTGGATGGTGTTACCACATTGTATGTACTACTTGCAGGCAGTATGGAGTGGATGGTGTTACCCCACTGTATGTACTGCTTGCAGGCAGTATGGAGTGAATGGTGTTACCACATTGTATGTACTACTTGCAGGCAGTATAGAGTGGATGGTGTTACCCCACTGTATGTACTGCTTGCAGGCAGTATGGAGTGGATGGTGTTACCCCACTGTATGTACTGCTTGCAGGCAGTATGGAGTGAATGGTGTTACCACACTGTATGTACTGCCAGCAGGCAGCATGGAGTGAATGGTTGTAATGTTTCAGTATTGCACTTGGTTAAAGGGGAACAACCCCTTATTCTACTCTGTCCATATTAAGAGCTAAGAGTAGTTTCCCTTGGAGTTTGGAAGATCGGCGGGATCGACCATGAACGCTGATTAAAATCACGCTCCCAACTTTATTCAGTGTTCATGTTGCTGATGCCATGTGCAACTCTTATCACAGCAATTCAGCAATATCGCAATGGTGTTACCACATTGTATGTACTGCTTGTAGGCAGTATGGAGTGGTTGGTGATACCACACTAATAATAATAATAAAGTTTATTTATACAGCGCATTTTCATATACATGCTCAAAGCGCTTTACAGGCATGAAAGACATGAAACATATAAATAATGCCAAACACAAGTAAAACCAACTCAAGCACAGTACACATACAATGCATAAGCACACAAGTAGACCAAGCCCAAAGCAACACAACACAGCAACAACTTGACACAGGCGAAACCAGCAAACCAATAAGTCATGGCAAACGTACATGGCATCAACACACAAACCAAACAATAACAGGGCCAACCACAGGCCCTCATATAAAGCACAGCAAGGATGAAAGCCCATCGCATATGGCACAAATATGCAGAAAGAGAACACTCCGTACAAGACGATGTAACTGAAACAATGAAGTCATACACACAAAGCATGATACACTCGAGCAACCAGCAATGAACATGGCAATAGCACACAGGCAAACAATACCTGATGCAGGACTAACAATATAACGACATACAAAAGGAGCATGGAAGACATGAATTATATCAACAACATATATGACCGTGCACAGTCAGCATACTCAACGGAAACAATATCGAACAGGATTAACCATATAACTATACACACAAAGCAGGGTACATAAACATGATCCGCAGAATGCATGACATCAGCACACAAACAACAATAATCAATGCAAGTCCATGCAAACAGAATTGAATAGCATGCAAGACGGTACATAAAGCATGTATGTGGACACCCAAAACTAGCACGTGAGTTGCAGTGAGCGTACAGGCATAGAATAGTTACCGAAGCCCAGTCCGGGGGATGGGGGGGGGGGGGGGGGGGGGGTTATTATGTATATGAAACTGAGAAGAGGTGAGTTTTCAGGCCTGTGCGGAAAGAGTCAGGCGAGGCAGAATGAGGAAGGCTGACAGGGAGAGAGTTCCAGAGGAGAGGAGTAGAAAAAGAAAAAGAGCCTTCACCAAAAGATTTTATGTTGACTCTTGGAGTGCAGAGAATAGAGGTGTCTGCCGAGGAGCGGGGTGTCCTGGTTGGTGTGTATGTCTGAATCATGTCTGTGAGGTATCCGGGTCCTGTATATGTGAATGCACTAAAGGATAGGCATGCAATTTTATATTTGATGCGTGACTCGACCAGAAGCCAGTGCAGTGCTTGAAGGTGCTGGGAAATGTGATCAGACTTGCAGACTCTGAGAATCAGGCGTGCAGTGTTGTTCTGCAGTTTCTGTAACCTATTCAGGAGATACTGGGGACAGCATTACAGCAAGGCATTACAATAGTCCAGTTGGGATAGAATGAACACAGAGACAAGAGTTTGGGTCACTTCTTGAGAAAGATAATGCAGTATGGAACTAATGCGACGGAGTTTGTGGTTGACAGCACGAATGATGCTCAGTACCTGCGCATGCATAGTCAGGTGGGAGTCCAGCGTAACGCCTAGGTTTTTGTCTGAATCAGAGAAGGGACAGTAGCATTGCCAATGGTGATGGATTCTGGGGACTGCATGGAGGAAGATATGCTTGGGGAAGCAGCAACCATAACCTCTGTTTTTTTCATCATTCAGTTTTAATTTATTAAATGTTCTGCTTGCAGGCAGTATGGAGTGGATGGTGTTACCACATTGTATGTACTACTTGCAGGCAGTATGGAGTGGATGCTGTTACCACATTGTACTGCCAGCAGACAGTATAGAGTGGAAGGTGTTACCACATTGTATGTACTATTTGCAGGCAGTATGGAGTGGATGGTGTTACCACATTGTACTGCCAGCAGGCAGTATGGAGTGGAAGGTGTTACCACATTGAATGTACTACTTGCAGGCGGTATGGAGTGGATGGTGTTACCACATTGTATGTACTACTTGCACGCAGTATGGAGTGGATGCTGTTACCACATTGTACTGACAGCAGGCAGTATGGAGTGGAAGGTGTTACCACATTGTACTGCCAGCAGGCAGTATGGAGTGGAAGGTGTTACCACATTGTATGTACTACTTGCAGGCAGTATGGAGTGGAAGGTGTTACCACACTGTATGTACTACTTGCAGGCAGTATGGAGTGGAAGGTGTTACCATATGGTACTGCCAGCAGGCAGTATGGAGTGGATGCCGTTACCACATTGTATGTACTACTTGCAGGCAGTATGGAGTGGATGGTGTTACCACATTGTACTGCCAGCAGGCAGTATGGAGTGGAAGGTGTTACCACATTGAATGTACTACTTGCAGGCGGTATGGAGTGGATGGTGTTACCACATTGTATGTACTACTTGCACGCAGTATGGAGTGGATGCTGTTACCACATTGTACTGACAGCAGGCAGTATGGAGTGGAAGGTGTTACCACATTGTACTGCCAGCAGGCAGTATGGAGTGGAAGGTGTTACCACACTGTATGTACTACTTGCAGGCAGTATGGAGTGGAAGGTGTTACCACATTGTACTGCCAGCAGGCAGTATGGAGTGGATGCCGTTACCACATTGTATGTACTACTTGCAGGCAGTATGGAGTGGATGCTGTTACCACATTGTACTGCCAGCAGGCAGTATGGAGTGGAAGGTGTTACCACATTGTATGTACTGTCAGCAGGCAGTATGGAGTGGAAGGTGTTACCACATTGTATGTACTACTTGCAGGCAGTATGGAGTGGATGCTGTTACCACATTGTACTGCCAACAGGCAGTATGGAGTGGAAGGTGTTACCACATTGTATGTACTACTTGCAGGCAGTATGGAGTGGAAGGTGTTACCACATTGTATGTACTACTTGCAGGCAGTATGGAGTGGATGGTGTTACCACATTGTACTGCCAGCAGGCAGTATGGAGTGGAAGGTGTTACCACATTGTATGTACTACTTGCAGGCAGTATGGAGTGGAAGGTGTTACCACATTGTACTGCCAGCAGGCAGTATGGAGTGGAAGGTGTTACCACATTGTATGTACTACTTGCAGGCAGTATGGAGTGGAAGGTGTTACCACATTGTATGTACTGTCAGCAGGCAGTATGGAGTGGAAGGTGTTACCACATTGTATGTACTACTTGCAGGCAGTATGGAGTGGATGCTGTTACCACATTGTACTGCCAACAGGCAGTATGGAGTGGAAGGTGTTACCACATTGTATGTACTACTTGCAGGCAGTATGGAGTGGAAGGTGTTACCACATTGTATGTACTACTTGCAGGCAGTATGGAGTGGATGGTGTTACCACATTGTATGTACTGCCAGCAGGCAGTATGGAGTGGAAGGTGTTACCACATTGTATGTACTACTTGCAGGCAGTATGGAGTGGAAGGTGTTACCACATTGTATGTACTACTTGCAGGCAGTATGGAGTGGAAGGTGTTACCACATTGTATGTACTGTCAGCAGGCAGTATGGAGTGGAAGGTGTTACCACATTGTATGTACTACTTGCAGGCAGTATGGAGTGGAAGGTGTTACCACATTGTATGTACTACTTGCAGGCAGTATGGAGTGGAAGGTGTTACCACATTGTATGTACTACTTGCAGGCAGTATGGAGTGGAAGGTGTTACCACATTGTATGTACTACTTGCAGGCAGTATGGAGTGGATGGTGTTACCACATTGTACTGCCAGCAGGCAGTATGGAGTGGAAGGTGTTACCACATTGTATGTACTACTTGCAGGCAGTATGGAGTGGAAGGTGTTACCACATTGTATGTACTACTTGCAGGCAGTATGGAGTGGATGGTGTTACCACATTGTACTGCCAGCAGGCAGTATGGAGTGGAAGGTGTTACCACATTGTATGTACTACTTGCAGGCAGTATGGAGTGGATGGTGTTACCACATTGTACTGCCAGCAGGCAGTATGGAGTGGAAGGTGTTACCACATTGTATGTACTACTTGCAGGCAGTATGGAGTGGATGGTGTTACCACATTGTACTGCCAGCAGGCAGTATGGAGTGGAAGGTGTTACCACATTGTATGTACTACTTGCAGGCAGTATGGAGTGGAAGGTGTTACCACATTGTATGTACTACTTGCAGGCAGTATGGAGTGGAAGGTGTTACCACATTGTATGTACTACTTGCAGGCAGTATGGAGTGGAGGGTGTTACCACATTGTATGTACTACTTGCAGGCAGTATGGAGTGGAAGGTGTTACCACATTGTATGTACTACTTGCAGGCAGTATGGAGTGGAAGGTGTTACCACATTGTATGTACTACTTGCAGGCAGTATGGAGTGGAAGGTGTTACCACATTGTACTGCCAGCAGGCAGTATGGAGTGGATGCCGTTACCACATTGTATGTACTACTTGCAGGCGGTATGGAGTGGAAGGTGTTACCACATTGTATGTACTACTTGCAGGCAGTATGGAGTGGAAGGTGTTACCACATTGTACTGCCAGCAGGCAGTATGGAGTGGATGCCATTACCACATTGTATGTACTACTTGCAGGCAGTATGGAGTGGATGCTGTTACCACATTGTACTGCCAGCAGGCAGTATGGAGTGGATGCCGTTACCACATTGTATGTACTACTTGCAGGCAGTATGGAGTGGAAGGTGTTACCACATTGTATGTACTACTTGCAGGCAGTATGGAGTGGAAGGTGTTACCACATTGTATGTACTACTTGCAGGCAGTATGGAGTGGAAGGTGTTACCACATTGTATGTACTACTTGCAGGCAGTATGGAGTGGATGGTGTTACCACACTGTATGTACTGCTTGCAGGCAGTATGGAGGGGATGGTGTTACCACACTGTATGTACTACTTGCAGGCAGCATGGAGTGGAAGGTGTTACCACACTGTACTGCCAGCAGGCAGTATGGAGTGGAAGGTGTTACCACATTGTATGTACTACTTGCAGGCAGTATGGAGTGGAAGGTGTTACCACACTGTACTGTCAGCAGGCAGTATGGAGTGGATGCTGTTACCACATTGTATGTACTACTTGCAGGCAGTATGGAGTGGAAGGTGTTACCACATTGTATGTACTACTTGCAGGCAGTATGGAGTGGAAGGTGTTACCACATTGTATGTACTGTCAGCAGGCAGTATGGAGTGGAAGGTGTTACACATTGTATGTACTACTTGCAGGCAGTATGGAGTGGAAGGTGTTACCACATTATATGTACTACTTGCAGGCAGTATGGAGTGGAAGATGTTACCACATTGTATGTACTACTTGCAGGCAGTATGGAGTGGATGGTGTTACCACATTGTATGTACTACTTGCAGGCAGCATGGAGTGGAAGGTGTTACCACATTGTATGTACTACTTGCAGGCAGTATGGAGTGGAAGGTGTTACCACATTGTATGTACTACTTGCAGGCAGTATGGAGTGGAAGGTGTTACCACATTGTATGTACTTCTTGCAGGCAGTATGGAGTGGAAGGTGTTACCACATTGTATGTACTACTTGCAGGCAGTATGGAGTGGAAGGTGTTACCACATTGTATGTACTACTTGCAGGCAGTATGGAGTGGTTGGTGTTACCACATTGTACTGCCAGCAGGCAGTATGGAGTTGATGCCGTTACCACATTGTATGTACTACTTGCAGGCAGTATGGAGTGGAAGGTGTTACCACATTGTACTGACAGCAGGCAGTATGGAGTGGATGCTGTTACCACATTGTACTGCCAGCAGGCAGTATGGAGTGGAAGGTGTTACCACATTGTATGTACTACTTGCAGGCAGTATGGAGTGGATGGTGTTACCACATTGTACTGCCAGCAGGCAGTATGGAGTGGAAGGTGTTACCACATTGTATGTACTACTTGCAGGCAGTATGGAGTGGAAGGTGTTACCACATTATATGTACTGTCAGCAGGCAGTATGGAGTGGAAGGTGTTACCACATTATATGTACTCCCAGCAGGCAGTATGGAGTGGATGCTGTTACCACATTGTACTGCCAGCAGGCAGTATGGAGTTGAAGGTGTTACCACATTGTATGTACTACTTGCAGGCAGTATGGAGTGGAAGGTGTTACCACATTGTATGTACTACTTGCAGGCAGTATGGAGTGGAAGGTGTTACCACATTGTATGTACTACTTGCAGGCAGTCTGGAGTGGAAGGTGTTACCACATTGTACTGCCAGCAGGCAGTATGGAGTGGAAGGTGTTACCACATTGTATGTACTACTTGCAGGCAGTATGGAGTGGAAGGTGTTACCACATTGTATGTACTACGTGCAGGCAGTATGGAGTGGAAGGTGTTACCACACTGTACTGCCAGCAGGCAGTATGAAGTGGGAGGTGTTACCACATTGTATGTAATACTTGCAGGCAGTATGGAGTGGATGCTGTTACCACATTGTACTGTCAGCAGGCAGTATGGAGTGGAACGTGTTACCACATTGTATGTACTACTTGCAGGCAGTATGGAGTGGATGGTGTTACCACATTGTACTGCCAGCAGGCAGTATAAAGTGGGAGGTGTTACCACATTGTATGTACTACTTGCAGGCAGTATGGAGTGGATGCTGTTACCACATTGTACTGCCAGCAGGCAGTATGGAGTGGAAGGTGTTACCACATTGTATGTACTGTCAGCAGGCAGTCTGGAGTGGATGGTGTTACCACACTGTATGTACTACTTGCAGGCAGCATGGAGTGGAAGGTGTTACCACATTGTATGTACTACTTGCAGGCAGTATGGAGTGGAAGGTGTTACCACATTGTATGTACTGTCAGCAGGCAGTATGGAGTGGAAGGTGTTACCACATTGTATGTACTACTTGCAGGCAGTATGGAGTGGATGGTGTTACCACATTGTATGTACTACTTGCAGGCAGCATGGAGTGGAAGGTGTTACCACATTGTATGTACTACTTGCAGGCAGTATGGAGTGGATGCTGTTACCACATTGTATGTACTGTCAGCAGGCAGTATGGAGTGGAAGGTGTTACCACATTGTATGTACTACTTGCAGGCAGTATGGAGTGGATGCTGTTACCACATTGTACTGCCAGCAGGCAGTATGGAGTGGAAGGTGTTACCACATTGTATGTACTACTTGCAGGCGGTATGGAGTGGAAGATGTTACCACATTGTATGTACTACTTGCAGGCAGTATGGAGTGGAAGGTGTTACCACATTGTATGTACTACTTGCAGGCGGTATGGAGTGGAAGATGTTACCACATTGTATGTACTACTTGCAGGCAGTATGGAGTGGATGGTGTTACCACATTGTACTGCCAGCAGGCAGTGTGGTGTGGAAGGTGTTACCACATTGTATGTACTACTTGCAGGCGATATGGAGTGGAAGGTGTTACCACATTGTATGTACTGCTTGCAGGCGGTATGGAGTGGATGGTGTTACCACATTGTACTGCCAGCAGGCAGTATGAAGTGGAAGGTGTTACCACATTGTATGTACTACTTGCAGGCGGTATGGAGTGGAAGATGTTACCACATTGTATGTACTACTTGCAGGCAGTATGGAGTGGAAGGTGTTACCACATTGTATGTACTCCTTGCAGGCAGTATGGAGTGGATGGTGTTACCACATTGTACTGCCAGCAGGCAGATTGGAGTGGATGCTGTTACCACATTGTATGTACTACTTGCAGGCAGTATGGAGTGGATGGTGTTACCACATTGTATGTACTACTTGCAGGCAGTATGGAGTGGATGCTGTTACCACATTGTACTGCCAGCAGGCAGTATGGAGTGGAAGGTGTTACCACATTGTATGTACTACTTGCAGGCGGTATGGAGTGGAAGGTGT
Organism: Theodoxus fluviatilis; assembly: GCA_034096865.1. Taxonomy (NCBI): domain Eukaryota; kingdom Metazoa; phylum Mollusca; class Gastropoda; order Cycloneritida; family Neritidae; genus Theodoxus; species Theodoxus fluviatilis. Next base: position 90,127 of record JAWQFJ010000309.1, on the reverse strand, counting down.
TACCACATTGTATGTACTACTTGCACACAATATGGAGTGGATGCTGTTACCACATTGTACTGTCAGCAGGCAGTATGGAGTTGAAGGTGTTACCACATTGTATGTACTACTTGCAGGCAGTATGGAGTGGTTGGTGTTACCACATTGTATGTACTACTTGCAGGCAGTATGGAGTGGAAGGTGTTACCACATTGTATGTACTACTTGCAGGCAGTATGGAGTGGAAGGTGTTACCACATTGTACTGCCAGCAGGCAGTATGAAGTGGGAGGTGTTACCACATTGTATGTACTACTTGCAGGCAGTATGGAGTGGATGCTGTTACCACATTGTATGTACTACTTGCAGGCAGTATGGAGTGGATGCTGTTACCACATTGTACTGTCAGCAGGCAGTATGGAGTGGAAGGTGTTACCACATTGTATGTACTACTTGCAGGCAGTATGGAGTGGTTGGTGTTACCACATTGTACTGCTGGCAGTATGGAGTGGAAGGTGTTACCACATTGTATGTACTACTTGCAGGCAGTATGGACTGGATGATGTCCTTTGGGCCCTGACTTTTCTCTACTCCCTGACTGGAGGAGAAGAGGAGGAGAAGATCGTAACAAAATTTCAGGTGACCACTGATAATGGATGTCCAATCTTTTACTGACCTTCAGTGAAACTGTGAGATCTACCTGATAACAGTACTCTGAGATGCTGTCTCAGGTAACATTCATAGTCCAGTAGCACAGCTAAATAACAAAACAGAGGTATGAAGACAGTTATCAGAACCCACCCGTATAAGAAAGTAGATGCTGTCTGTAATGATCACACAGCTTTTAATACACATGTGATTTTAAACAAATTTTACTCGTGTATTTTTTAAAAACTTATTTTTAAGCTCTTACAATCTTTTCCTCTGAACCAGACTGCATCTATCTAGACTGCTCATGCCAAGTAATACCTCTGTGCAAAGCAGATCCAAAGCACAACTGTCAGACTCACTTGAGCCTTATTTTGTTGATACAGGCACTGCTGGCTAAGATGGTTGATGAAGCAACTGAAGTATCTCTGCTTTGGGAGGAGCTGTGTACCTTTGCTGGAGGACTGGAAAGGAAGGGTCAGCTGGCAGTGGAGCAAATTTGGAGCAAGCTAGAGGCACTTGGGGCAGCTCGGAATGACCTCAGCAAGTTTCGGTAAGTGGTTTATTTGCCTTTGGTTAAGCTTGCAAGAAGTAATGTAAGAGCTTGCACCCATTATGAATGTAGACTAGGGGCACTTGTTGCACCACTACACTGTGAAAAAGTGGTCTGAGAACAATTAGCAGTTTATTTGGAGATTCAGACATTTGGAACAGACTACAATTTCTGACAACTGTCTCAGTATGCAAAAGCTTCTCAGATCTTTGTTTCCATTATTGAAGGTAAAAAGGGACATGATGTAAAATCATTCCTATCAACTGTTGTGCCAAATGTGGATAATCAAGATGTGTTCACACCATGATCCCAGTGCTACTTGCCATTGGCTATCTCTACTGAGCCCTTCCCAGCCAGTGTGACACTGAATGTAAACACGAGGCTTAGCTTGCGCACCAGTTTTGAGATTGCAGTCTGAGAGAGTCATTTTATTGCAAAATGAGGCGTTACTGTTTTTCATTTATTCTCAGAGTGCAGGCTGTTCTATAAGGTGTAGGAAAGTTTTCAGTGGAGATTTGGGCCAATATGTGTTTACGTTAAATAAATTGAATCAGCAGTGCAGCTGAACAAACCCGGAAGTAAAGGTTCCATTAGACATTGTTTGCTTTTCATGATGATCATAAGTAAATAGAACCATGCATATTTTGTATGATGCCTCCCACATACTTTCTCTTTGGTTCCTGTCATCTGAGTGTACGAATGCTTGCATGGCATGAGCCAAGTCTGTTCCTGGACTGTGACTTGAGGATTGCTTTCAGATACAAAAAGATCTGACTGCATTAAAAATTTTCCCATTTGAAAATGTCATAGATTCAACTTCTTTAGTATCTCTTGAGTCTAGTTCCCGTTTCATTGCCGAAACGATCATGTGGGTTGGCAGATGTGAGAGTCAGCTGTGATTTGCTGATTGCTTCTCATCAGATGATGATCCTCACATGCTCAGACATCTGAGCAATGATAAAAGAGCTGCATGCCCTGCACTCCAGGAGGCCAATACAAACCCAGCCAGCACAGTCATGTGTGAGTGTCAAAGGGAAAATGTGGCTAAACTTGCTGGAACAGTCTTGAAAAGAGCATGCAGCAATGTTGCTAGGGAGCAGTGCTAATGTCAAATGTTAATCATGTGTGCTATGAATTTATTTCAAGAACTAATTACATTTTTGTTGAAAAAGCAGATGTCATTTTTGACACTTTAGCTACATTTTTGCTTGGGCTCTTATATTTGTGCTTTTGTAGTCTCATTGTGTCAGGTGTTGTCAGTTTTGGTCAAGATAATTGTGAGTGCCTATGTTATCTTCCTTTCTCTGCAGTGCAGTCCTTGAGCCTGGCTCTGCAGTGAGTCCCCCCTGCTTGTCCCCTTTGCTGAAGCAGCTCACTGAGCAAATTTTCAGTCCTGAGAAACCAGATTTGGTTGATGTCACATGTCGGTCCAGTGCTGTGAAAGATCTCCTTGGGTGAGCATGCCTTCAGTCAAGGCAGTTGTGAAACAGAACCATCTATCCACTAGCTTAGAATAGGTTTGTTGTGATGAAAATGCTTTTTATCCATGGAGTTTTTGTTTGATGGTTTGGTTTAGATTGGTTTGTTGCCAATGGTTTGATTCAGGAGTATGGCCTCTTAATTTATCTCTTAACGTCCTGTACCACTCCTAACTGCTCATGAGTCTAAATCCTAAACCATTGTAACTGCTCATTTATTATGCTTGAATTTCAAAGGAAATAACTCTGGCGAGAAACTCTCTAGCTCTGAAGGAAATTACAGCGCAACTTCCGCATGGTTAGTGCATCTCTGTGAATTTTTTAAACAGATTTGGATAAGTTTCCACTGAGTTATTTGGCTTTTTCGCTCATTTTTGGTGGGTGTTCTCCACTGCAGAGATGGCGGATAGTAATGTCAACTGTGGTTCAGGCAGTGATTAGTTTTTTATTGAAATTGTTTGATCTAGACATGTTAGACTTGGAGACTGATTAGTGATGTAACTGTTTCCCGTGTCCATGAGCAAATTATTTCAACTTCATCATCGGATGATAATTTCAGCATTGCCGAATTGTCGGACACTGTCAAGGAGTTTGCTAATGATCCTTTCATAGAAGCAGTTGGTCGAACTTGATGCAGAACTATTAGAAATTTTCTGCAATTCTTTCCAGAGGAAATGTTCGTCATGATCCATGACAAGACTGTATGCAAGGCAGAACTGCAGCAGAACATTCAAAACTTCCATGGAGGCTTGGGAAGTCACAATATCAAAAACACTTTGTACTTGATCTTAGAATGACCAACATTCATTTTTTACTACACACAAAAATTTATTTCAGATCAATACAACGTTATAGAAGTAGGAATTTTTTAACAAACCAATCATGCCATGTGTCATTTTCTCTAAAACTTTACAGGACTGGGGCTTGTAGTTGTAAAATTCCTTATAGTATGTTAAGAGTTAATGAAGTACTAAATGCAGTCAGAGCCTCTGCAGGACATATCAGCAGCAAAGTGTAGCTTTGGACTTGAGAGGAGTTCATTTATTTAACTCACTGGTATGTCCTCTGTGACATACATTGTTACTTACCTTTGTGAGCCATCAGGGAAAACCCCAAAACTCCATGACCATTATTTCTAAGAGAAGAGATTTCTAAGGCATACCAATCGGTGAGAAAGTGTGTATTAGGGGGACATGTTTAGAATAGATACATGGTTCTCTCCCCTTTCTAGTTAGGAAGGTCTGGGAGAAAGGGATTCAGGAAGAGTCCTACAGAAAGGGAGTGAGTCCATAACTTTGAAATGTACTTGCAGCTGTTTCAGAATGGGTTTTGCTTTTCACTTCAGCATGTTCCTCTCAGTAAGCAAATCCAGACCTGGAGACCAGCCAGTGCTGATCATCTTTGTGCTGGGTGGGGTCACTGCCACAGAAGTGAAGCTGATTCATGACACAGTAGAAAAATCCAGGACTTCATGTCAGGTAAGTTAGTTACTTGATCAATGTATGTGTATTTTTCTCAAGATTTTCTGCTGGATCTTAAGAGGTTGTGTGTGTGTGTGTGTGTGTGAGTGTGTGTGTGTGTGTGTGTGTGTGTGTGTGTGTGTGTGTGTGTGTGTGTGTGTGTGTTTACATTGTTATGTAACTGATATTCTGTTTTTGATGGCTGCACAGTGCATGCACCTTTAGGTCAACTCATGACAATGCCATTATTTAGGTTCTTCTTCTTGTCATTACTGCTTTAGAATTCATGTTATTTCCAGTTAAGTATCTGCATAGAGTTTTTGTTTTACATTGAAAACATATGTTTTTACCTGAAACTTCATGTCTACTTTGGGACCTTGTGCTTATACAGTGCTCATAATAAAAATGGCAGACACATGTTGGAAGATTATGAGTCTTTTGAGAATGGAATGTAAATTCTTTCAAAGCCGACTGTGGAGATGCGTGGTCTGCATGGTCTGCCCTCATTCTGGTGGTCCAGGGAAGGTCTGTAGCGGTGACCAAACTGTACTTGGCACTGCATGGCGATGGCCTGAGTGAAAATCTCCACACCATTTTTTTTCTATTCAGGTTCAATAACACAGGAAGAGGAGGAGCTGGGGGGGGGGGGGGGGGGGGGGGGGGGAAGAATGATATTTGATCTCTCAATTGACACCAGCGGACACATCAGGAAAGATGTCTGGAACACCAGGACCTGAAAAGATGATGAAAATTATACTGATAGGTGAATGATTAGAACATCTGCATGATGGGCACCACATTTTGACCAGTTCCCCAAATTCATAGCCAAGATGTCATCCTAGATCAGTGCCTGATGGAAATCCCTCTGCTCTCCATGCTGCATTCCCTTCTCGTCTGCACTTATTGAATGAATTGGAAAAAGTGTATTGAATTCATGACACCCATGATAAACAAAGGATTTGGAGTGAAAAAAGCCTATGCACAAGTAGATTATCACTTGCATGAGAGAAGCTTGCTATACGTTTATGTATACACTGAACAAGTGCACTGTGAATTCAGTCTTTGCCATCAGGCAACTTGAGAGGAACTGTCTTGGAGACCGTTGAAGACTATGCATAATATTGGTTGAACTGACTAAACTTTTGACTATGTCAGTGTCAGTAGATCTGGTCTTTGGGTCATTTTTGGGAACCTTGGTATATATTTTGATATGAGATAAAATACACAGGAACCATAATTTTCTTTCTGCAGTACTAGAGTAGGCACACATAAATCCACATGTTTTGTGCCAGACAGAACTTGTTAGTCTTGAAAGCTACAGCACTGTACTAGGTACTAAAATGTTCCGCAGATTTTCTGCAATCATTTGTGCTCACAAAACAATGAAGAAAACCACAACATTTTCATTGAAAAGTATGCCAAAGATGGGGTAGGTACTCAAACAACTTTTGCAATTACTACTCAGGTGATAAAATGTTATTTGGTCTTCTTCCATTCCCTGACTTCAGGAATTGGAAACACTTCAGAATATGCTGGGAAAAAAAATCATCTTCTGCTGAACACATACAAATAGGCAAATTTCAGCTTTTAAAGCATTCAGTCATGCAGTACAGTTTGCTTTGCTGGAAGTTGGAAGCAAAGTTGTTTAAGGGGATGGTGTAAACACAGTGACAAAAAAAGAAAACCCTAGTATTAGCATTGATGATATAAGAAACAAGAAGGGCAAAGCCCATACGACTCACATGCTTGACCTTGACCTTTATATGACCTTGACCTTCAGGTGACCTTCAAGGTCAAGGTCAAACAACTAAACCTACCAATGACATCATACACAAAGAAATGCTTTACACATGTTTCCTACCAAAATACATGTGACCTTGACCCAAGGTCAAGGTCATCCAAGGTCATGCAACACAAAGCTGTTAATTCAAGACATTGGAAGCAAAATGGTGCTTATTGGCACTTTCTACCATGAGATATAGTCACTTTTAGTGGTTCACTACCCCATTTTGGTCACATTTCATAAGGGTCAAAGTGACCTTGACCTTGATGATATGTGACCAAATGTGTCTCATGATGAAAGTATAACATGTGCCCCACATAATTATTAAGTTTGAAACAGTTATCTTCCATAGTTCAGGGTCAAGGTCACTTCAAAATAGGTATACAATCCAACTTTGAAGAGCTCCTGTGACCTTGACCTTGAAGCAAGGTCAACCAAACTGGTATCAAAAGATAGGGCTTGCTTTGACCTATATACCACTTGTAGCTAAGGTCGCCATTCTCAATAACGTGGGAGAAAATTGGGAAAATGTGAAAAATGACTGTTTTTGAGACCACATTTATGGCTCCTGTGACCTTGACCTTGAAGCAAGGTCAAGTCACTGTGTATGTTTTTTGAGGCATTGTCATCATACACCATCATGCCACATTTGGTGTTGATAGACTTAATAGTCTCCGAGAAAAATCCAACGTTTAAGTTTTTTACGGACGGACGCCCGGACGCCCGGACGGACGCCCGGACGGACGGACGACACGGCTCATTACATAGACTCACTTTTGCTTCGCATGTGAGTCAAAAAGCAGACATTGGGGGGGGGGGGAGATGCATATAATACATCAATTACTGAGTCGGGCTACTGACTTGCTTTATGTTGGCACAATAGTTTCTGTCTTTAAATGATGCAATATAATGTTTAAAAAAATAATTTACAATTTGTGACATGGACTTAAAAAAGAAATACTCTGAAAGGAATTTTGCAGTGTCTGCTACAGATTAATCAACCAAGGGAGGCAAATCTTCCATGCACAGTCAACATCTTTTGGTCATGTGATAACAATTGTTCAAGGATTTCTCTGCAATGATTCAATAAACTTATGTAATTCCTTGTTTGAATCCCTCCCACTAAGTCATTGAGCTGTTAAAAATCACACTAACAATGATCAACATTTCATAATAAGACTGAGTCAAACTCACATTCCGTGCAATAACTCAGGAGCAACTGCACAACACACACTTCCTTTCATCCTAGAGACTTGCACTAAGCTGGACTAAAGTGAACTGAACCTCCTTTGAAGATGGAGACTGAGCATTTGTATCTTGTGCTTTTCAAAGCTGATTCATTGTCAAAATGGAGTAAACGTCAAATTTGTGTAAAGTACTCAAAAGCTGATTTTATTTGGGCACATTTGAGTGCAGTGGTCATCTACTCTTGGTTCCACACATGTGAGTTTGAACTGTGAGGTTCATTTACATCATCATCAAAACTTGACTGCCAACCAAAACATGCATGATGGCATGCCCCAATTCTACCCATGAAACTCGGCAGAAGATCTGCTTCTGTGTATTTATTGGAGGTAAGTCAGCTGGCAGGATGCTGTGAATGTTACAATATTACTTTTTTTTCTTGAAAATCAGCACACATTTTTACTCTCTTTGTTTGCAGGTGATTGTTGGCAGCACACAGCTAGCAACGGGAAAAGATATTCTGCAAGCTGTATTTGGTGCAAAAGATGTCAACCTCACCTAATTTGGGCACGGATACTCCATGAGGCATGAACAAACCTGGGTTCTCTTCAATGTAATCCAAGTTTGACATTAGACCAGAACTGCTGAAAGCCATCATCATCAGCTGGAGCCCCTGGCTGCTGGGCTTTTGGGGCCTGCTCCAGGGTCTCCATACTCAATTCGTAAGAGGCGAATAACTAGGGACATCATAACTTGATTTGCGTTTACTCTAAACTATTCGAATGATTTTTGTACATAATGGCCCCATGCAACCGTGGAGGCTGGGGGAGGGGGGGTGGCATAGTGACTGTGTCAGATAATTCAGATTATAAATTTTTATCATTGTAATGACTGTTATAGCATACTATTGTTAGACTTTTGCCAACTCAGAGATTTTTGCTATGTAAGATTGTTGGGTCTCACTACTGTACCATTGCTTTCTCCTAATAACTTTCATGTCCTGTTGAAAGAGTAATTTAATGTGAGTACTGTAGAAAAACACAGGAATTACATATGCACAGGGCAATTTAAAATGGTTTAAGGTGTTCAGTAAGTTGGCATTCACAGCAGGCCCGAAGTGCACAAAGTCAGACAGTCTTGCTGAACTTGAATGCACTTGTTTCCCAGAAGCACTCCATGCCTAAAACAAGGGGGCTAACTGAGCACTGTCTGCACCAGACCTAATAGCAGCATAGTAAGCTTTCACTTGAATGATGGAATTGTAGGATGTTGAGGAATTATTCATGGTATGAAATGATTTACAAGTTCACAGAAACGTGCTTGTGCTGTGATAAACATTTTGTCACCTGCCTCCACTTTCATGTGTGCAATTCTCCAAATGTTCTTGTTTTCTTGTCTAGGGGTATCAGAAGTGGAGGGGGAACAATTCATTCACTCACTCTCTCTCATGCTCGCATGACTTGACACCATGTTCATTAAGGATATTCTTTAATGGAACTAAATCATGAATAAAATCAAATTCAAGGCAATATGAATGAAAATGTCAATCAATCCTCTCAGTCTACTCTCTGACTGATGAGTAGAGGATTAATTTCACGGACCCAAAACCAAGGTTGACCCAAGAGTTAAGTACTCACGAGTTTTCAGGCAGATGGGCGACGCTGTTTCTCTAATGCTTCACTGACAAACTTTTGTCCAAAGAACGCTGTTCACTCAGACCAACACACACACTCTCTCTCAAGGCTATCCCTTGGAAGGAGAGGTTAGAAAGGCCATATACACTGGTGGTGTATCCACACACACAACATGACACAAGCACCTGTGTGGATCCAGATTGGCACACTCAGCCAGCATTCTGCGCTGACTGAAGGAAAATTATCCCTACGACGAAAACGGCCTCAGAATTCAGCAAGGCTTGTTCTTTCATCCAAGGAAGCATACTGTTCTTAATACAGCAGTCAGATGGTCGGGGGAGATGATTAGCAGGATTTCTTTAACATGTCCCCACTCGTGCCTCTTCACGAAGCTGTCTAGGCGCGCACTGCTGTAACTTTCAAACACTCCGCACCAGAAGCGTCAACCACAGTTCACACGGGATCACACTCAGCCAATCAAATCATCAGGGAAGTGTTCCTTCGTCATTAACGGTCTTAGCTTGTTCCCACCAAAAACTCGCATTTCGAACCACCCAGACAATAGGCCACAAAGGTCAGGCTGCTAATTCCCGCCAAACCTCGCCTTTCAAACAGCACAGAATATAGGACAAAGGGTCAGCATTTCAAACAACACAGGAAATAGGACAAAGGGTCGGACCGTAACACATTTGAATTCATCACTAAATTCAAATGCCAGTTTCATAGTTAACTTCATTGATGCCCTGATTTTTCATTGACTGGCTAATTCACAATAGGATATGACATGGATGAGGAATGCCACCTGAACCTTAGCCTCCACAATGCTGACTGTTGTTCTACTTCATGAATAGACTTGACTCTGAGCTTCGTCTTTATGGAGGCAACTTTTGAAAATGGGTCTTATTTCCCCCATTAATGCAAATAGGCATACATAAATGCACCACCAAGTGAGTGGAGACTCTAAGCAGTGCTCATTTGTGGCCCATCCATAAGCATCCTTTCTATGGTTATGGTTTGTAGTTTTGCAGTAATTGTAGATGATTGTGGTTGTATTGTAATTGTTTTTTAATTGGTAGTCATTCAGGTGGCCTATTAAAAACTATGATGTGTAAAAACAATGGTAGGTGCAGATAAATTCATCTCTAAATGAATGCCTTACTTTTCTTTCAGGGGTGGGGGGGTCGAATGTAGTCCCAAGAAATCACATAGAATATATCACATGCACATAATCACATACCATTGTTGTCAACCAGTGAAGGAAATTTTTTGCACCACACAAGAGTTTGTTTATTTTCAGGTAACAGCTGCTCTGTTTTGAAGAATGATTTACCAGTTCTGTACAGGACTAATGTTGTTGTTACAATCCAGCTTATACTTCAAATGCCCAGGCTGATTACAAAGCCATAGCTTTTGTGAGGGAGGTTGGAAGAGTCATCAAACCACAACGTTCACTTTATTAACTGAATTGACAGAAAACTCATCAATAAAAATAACTAACAATGTCACCACTGTTTTTGTGTGTCTGTCAATCCATCTGTTCACCCCACCCCTTGCTCTCTCTCTCTCTCTCTCTCTCTCTCTCTCTCTCTCTCTCTCTCTCTCTCTCTCTCTCTCTCTCTCTCTCTATCTGTCTCTATCTCTCTCTGTCATTTATTATATTAAAATGTGTATGGAGAGGGGCTTGGAGAGAAGGATACAGACCATGGAAATGAAATGCTTTCGACGACTCCTCGGCATCTCCTACAAGGACCGCATCACAAACAAGGAAGTCCAAAACAGAATCAGGCAAACCATCGGGCCCCATGAAGAACTACTGACCACTGAGAAAAGTCGCAAACTAAAATGGTATGGGCAAGTCTCACGACGATCGTCAGGGCTTGCCAAGACTGTGTTACAAGGCACAGTAAAAGGAGGGAGGAGGAGAGGCAGGCAAAGGAAAAGATGGGAGGACAACGTCTCAGAGTGGACAGGGATGAGGCTCAGCAAAGCCTTGAGACAGTCCGAGAGGCGAGAGGAATGGAGAGAACAGGTTGCCAGATCATCTGTGGTGCCCCAAGGGTTGTCCAGACTACGGGACAAGTGAAGTGAAGTGAAGGAGAGTAGCATGGGATAGCAACTATTCAATACCAGTTACTGACAAATTTTTTACATATGCCTTTTCCAATACTGTGACAGAGGTGCTGTATGATGTCATCAGTGACATCATGAGTGATGTCATCAGTGATCCCCAGACAGGCCAGCCTTCAGTTATCTTGAGTGAAGAAAAACTAGGAGTGAGGTTTTGTTTGTTTGTTTGTTTGTTTGTTTGTGAGGATGTATATCAACAGAATAGTGTGAGTTGTCAGCTTATTCATGAAACATATACTTTTTTCATTTTTTTCCTTTCTTCATCGCCTTACCCAGCAATTCTAATCACACATGATTATGTCTTTGTCAACAACACTGCTTTAGCATTTTCTCCTGTTTGTTAGAATAGTTGTAAAATTAATTTTTTTAAAGAGTTAAATTAGAAGGTTGTTTGCGGTGGAGTGGAGAACAGTTTTGTGTATGCTTGAGATGGAAACCTGACTCGAAACCTCTACTCACCTATTGCAAACCTGTCTTTTAACAGGCCGATATAAGGGAGCAAACTTTTTGGTGTTTGATTATATGCGAGGCGCAGTGCTGTGGTTCACATCCCTGGGCTGGGAGAACTCTGGATTATTAGTTTCTTGCAATTCCTTATCGGCTGCTACCCTTTGTCATTATTGTGTGTTGTAACCCTATGTGTGCGTGAATCAGTTTGAATGTGCATGTGTACAAGGTGAACATCTAAGATGGGCCTTTGTGACTGCGTGAGTGTTGGTTCAATGTCTCTGTCATGCCAACAAAAGAAACAAGAACGGCAAAGCCCACACGACTCACATGCTGAGAGGATGTGAAAAATGGCTGTTTTTTAGACAACATTTACGGCCCCTGCGATCTTGACCTTGAAGCAAGGTCAAGTCACCATGAATGTTTTTTGACGCCTTGTCATCCTATACCATCATGCCAAATTGGGTGTTGATAGACTTAATAGTCTCCGAGAAAAATCCAACGTTAAAGGTTTTTTACGGACGCCCGGACGGATGACACGGGTGACCTAGTATGAAAGTATAACATGTGTACTACAATGTTATGAAGTTTGGAAGAGTTTTATCTTCCATAGTTCAGGGTCAAGGTCACTTCAAAATATGTATGCAATCCAACTTTAAAGAGCTCCTGTGACCTTGAAGCAAGGTCAATCAAACTGGTATCAATAGATAGGGATTACTTTGCCCTATATACCAAATATAAGTCAGGTATCCAATCTCAAAAACTTCAGAGAAAATAGGGAAAATGTGAAAATTGGCTTTTTTTAATACAACATTTACGGCCCCTGCGACCTTGACCTTGAAGCAAGGTCAAGTCACCATGTATGTTTTTTGACGCTTTGTCATCATACACCATCATGTCAAATTGGGTGTTGATAGACTTAATAGTCTCCTAGAAAAATCCAATGTTAAAGTTTTTACGGACGCCCGGACAGACGAAACGGGTGAGTGCATAGACTCAATTTTGCTTCGCATGTGAGTAAAAAAAAAATTATTAATAGGAGCTTCCTCAACGCCATGTCAACTACTCTTATGCAGATCACCAGCTCCTGGCAGCCCCATATCCAGTCGTCTCCCCTCTTGAATGAGAGAATAGTCAGCTCCTCAACCTCTACTCGCCTATTGAAACCGTCTTTTGACTGCTGGATGTAGGCAAGCAAGCTTCTCTACAGAGTCCACACACTCTGCATGACTTCTCTACTGAGCCCACACACTCTGTAGGATTTTTCTACGGAGTCCACATTCTCTACTGAGTCCACACACTCAAGGACTTCTCTACTGAGCCCACACACTCTGTAGGACTTTTCTACGGAGTCCACATTCTCTACTGAGTCCACACACTCAAGGACTTTTCTACTGAGTCCACACACTGTATGACTTCTCTGCCAAGTCCACACTCTCTAGGACTTCTCTAGTGAGTCCACACACTCTGTAGGACTTCTTTACCGAGTCCACACACTTTGTATGACTTTTCTACCTAATCCACACACTCTGTACAACTTCTCTACCAAGTCCAAACAATCTCTAGGGCTTCTATGCAGAGTTCACACACTCTCTAGGGCTCCTCTACCTAGTCCACACACTCTCTAGGAATTCTCTACCGAGTCCATACACTCTCTAGGACATCTCAACTGAGTCCACACACTCTGTAGGACTTCTTTACCGAGGCCACGCACTCAGTAGGACTGATCTCTACCAAGTCCACGCACTCAGTAGGACTTCTCTACCTATATCACACACTCAGTAGGACTTCTCTACCGAGTCCACGCACTGTGTAGGACTTCTCTGCCGAGTTCACACACTCAGCAGGTCTTCTTTACCGAGTCTACATAGTAGAACTTCTCAGCCGTGTCCACACACTGTCTATGGCTTCTCCATGGAGTCCACACACTCTGTGGGACTTCTCTACCGAGTCCACACACTCTGTAGGACTTCTCTATCGAGTCTACACACTCAGTAGGACTTCTCTACCAAGTCCACAATCTCTCTCTGACTTCTCTATGGAGTCCACACACTGTGTAGGATTTCTCTACCGAGTTCACACACTCAGTAGGACTTCTCTAACTGACTCCACACACTCTGTAGGGCATCTTTACTGAGTCCACACACTCACTAGGACTTCTCTACCGAGTTCACACACTCTGTAGGACTTCTCTACCGAGTCCACACATTCTGTAGGGCATCTTTACTGAGTCCACACACTCACTAGGACTTCTCTACCGAGTTCACACACTCTGTAGGACTTCTCTACCGAGTCCACACACCCTCCAGGACTTCTCTACCGAGTCCACACACTCTGTAGGACTTATCTACCGAGTCCACACATTTTCTCTAGGACTTTTCTATTGAGTCCTCACTTTAGGGCTTCTCTACCAAGTCCACACACTCAGTAGGACTTCTCTATTGAGTCCACATACTCAGTAGGACTTCTCTACCGAGTCCACTGTCACTAGGACTTCATTATCGAGTCCACACACTCTCTAGGACCTCTCTACCGAGTTCACACACTCTGTAGGACTTCTCTACCGAGTCCACACACCCTCCAGGACTTCTCTACCGAGTCCACACACTCACTAGGACTTCTCTACCGAGTTCATACACTCTGTAGGACTTCTCTACCGAGTCCACACACCCTCCAGGACTTCTCTACCGAGTCCACACACTCAGTAGGACTTCTCTATTGAGTCCACATACTCAGTAGGACTTTTCTACCGAGTCCACTCTCACTAGGACTTCTCTATCGAGTCCACACACTCTCTAGGACCTCTCTACCGAGTTCACACACTCTGTAGGACTTCTCTATTGAGTCCACATACTCAGTAGGACTTTTCTACCGAGTCCACTCTCACTAGGACTTCTCTACCGAGTCCACACACTCTGTAGGACTTCTCTACCGAGTCCACACACCCTCCAGGACTTCTCTGCCGAGTCCACACACTCAGTAGGACTTCTCTATTGAGTCCACATACTCAGTAGGACTTTTCTACCGAGTCCACTCTCACTAGGACTTCTCTACCGAGTCCACACACTCTGTAGGACTTCTCTACCGAGTCCACACACCCTCCAGGACTTCTCTGCCGAGTCCACACACTCAGTAGGACTTCTCTATTGAGTCCACATACTCAGTAGGACTTCTCTACCGAGTCCACTGTCACTAGGACTTCATTATCGAGTCCACACACTCTCTAGGACCTCTCTACCGAGTTCACACACTCTGTAGGACTTCTCTACCGAGTCCACACACCCTCCAGGACTTCTCTACCGAGTCCACACACTCACTAGGACTTCTCTACCGAGTTCATACACTCTGTAGGACTTCTCTACCGAGTCCACACACCCTCCAGGACTTCTCTACCGAGTCCACACACTCAGTAGGACTTCTCTATTGAGTCCACATACTCAGTAGGACTTTTCTACCGAGTCCACTCTCACTAGGACTTCTCTATCGAGTCCACACACTCTCTAGGACCTCTCTACCGAGTTCACACACTCTGTAGGACTTCTCTATTGAGTCCACATACTCAGTAGGACTTTTCTACCGAGTCCACTCTCACTAGGACTTCTCTACCGAGTCCACACACTCTGTAGGACTTCTCTACCGAGTCCACACACCCTCCAGGACTTCTCTGCCGAGTCCACACACTCAGTAGGACTTCTCTATTGAGTCCACATACTCAGTAGGACTTTTCTACCGAGTCCACTCTCACTAGGACTTCTCTACCGAGTCCACACACTCTGTAGGACTTCTCTACCGAGTCCACACACCCTCCAGGACTTCTCTGCCGAGTCCACACACTCAGTAGGACTTCTCTATTGAGTCCACATACTCAGTAGGACTTTTCTACCGAGTCCACTCTCACTAGGACTTCTCTATCGAGTCCACACACTCTCTAGGACCTCTCTACCGAGTTCACACACTCTGTAGGACTTCTCTATTGAGTCCACATACTCAGTAGGACTTTTCTACCGAGTCCACTCTCACTAGGACTTCTCTACCGAGTCCACACACTCTGTAGGACTTCTCTACCGAGTCCACACACCCTCCAGGACTTCTCTGCCGAGTCCACACACTGTATGACTTTTCTACTAAGTCCACACACTCAGTAGGACTTTTCTACTGAGTCCACACGCTCTGTACAAAGACACTATCAAACGGGACCGCCAGATACTGCAATTTTGACGCGATTTATCCCTCCAGGTTTATTGGAGGTCCTCACAGCTTTATCTCTCCAGGTTTACTGGAGGTCCTCACAGCTTTAACTGTCTGTCTGTCTTTCTGTCTGTCTGTCTGTCTGTGTGTCTGTCTGTCTGTCTGTCTGTGTGTCTGTCTGTCTGTCTGTTTGTCAGTCCCGACTTAACGGCTGATATCTCAAAACCTACTGGACGGATTTCCTTGACATTTTGCGCACTTACTGGAAGTTAGGTCCCATTGAATGTTTCAAATTTTCCGAATCGAGGTTTGAAAAAAAGTTACTTTTTACGTTTTGGCGTTGCCAAGAAAACGCTACAACAGAGTCAGAATGCAAAATGTGTGACGTGATCATTTGACGTCGAATAACGTGACGTAATTTCGAGGACAAAGAGGGATTTTTGTATTTTAAGAGGGTCGTTTTGTACCCTGGACGTTTCGTACCTAGGGTTAGGGTTAGAGTTACAGTTACAGTTAGGGTTAGGGTTAGGGTAGAAAATGTACGAATCGACTAAATGAGGTATACAACGACCAGGGTACGAAACGTCCAGGGTACGAAACGTCTGTATTCGCTTGGTTGTAGGGGATGCGCGTACGGGTTCGAATCCGCACAGAAGCTTCTTTTTGTTAATGTATGTATGGTATGAGAAAGAGAGAGAGAGAGAGCCACCCCACGCGAGAGGTTGCGGGTTCAAACCTTACTTTTTTTCCAACTCTTTTCTCGAGAGGTTGCGGGTTCGAACCCGATCTTTATGTTGTTGTTGTTGTTGTTGATTTAATGCCAAAACCTGGAGGTTCAGCGCCAGCAGTTTTTATCTGTCTGTCTGTCTGTCTGTCTGTCGGTCTGTGTGTGTGTTTGTGTGTGTGTGTGTGTGTGTCTGTCTGTCTGTCTGTCTGTGTGTCTGTCTGTCGATCAGTCCCAATTTAACGGCTGATATCTCAAATACTACTGGTCGGATTTCCTTGACAATTTGCACACTTACTGGAAGTTAGATCCGATTGAATGTATCAAATTTTCAGAATCGAGGTTTGAAAAGAAAGTGACTTTTTTACGTTTTGGTGTTGCAAAGAAGGCAAGGGACGGAACTCTGTCCCGACTCAAGGGAAGTTTTGGCATGTGTGACGTGATCATTTGACGTCAAATAACGCGACGTAATTTCGAGGAGATTGGACATTGGTGAAGGAGAAAAAATGATTTTCCCTCCAGGTTTACTGGAGGTCCTACAGACTTTATCTGTCTGTCTGTCTGTCTGTCTGTCTGTCTGTCCCGACTTAACGGCTTATATCTCAAAAACTACTGGACGGATTTCCTTGAGATTTTGCACACTAACTGGAAGTTAGGTCCGATTGAATGTATCAAATTTTCAGAATCGAGGCCTGATGAGAAAGTGGTTTTTTAAGGTCGTACACTCCAGAGCGCCTCCCCAAATACGTGATTCATGGAATGGCGAAATTGCGTAATGTTTGACGTCATCAACAACGTGACGTCATTTGCGAGTAGAATTTTGAGGATAATGGATTTTGAGAACATTGGTGAAAGGATAAAGAAGGATTTTTTACAATGCAAGTAGTCAATTGATGGAATGGCGACCCACTCTACAGCCACGCCCCTTTTCTCGCTGTATCTCGCGTGGTTATAATTGCTGGCGCCAAAATGGCTTCCGAATGAACGCTGATTCGTTGCATTGTATTCCGGACATCATTTGTGTCTCATTTTTGCCAGACAGTGAGAAGATTTCTCAGACTGTGATAGACAGGGGTATGAATAAATACCACTCAAGTTATTTAGACGAAATTAAGATCTATGAGCAAGCGGAATAAACGGTCGAGTTGACAGCTTGGTGCTTCAGATCAATGCGAAAAAATGAAGCTCCATGGCATATCGACTTTCTTTCCATCTTGACGCTGCTAAGCAGAAGATCAACCATCCTCATTGCTCGTGCAAAGCTGGGTAAGTGTTTTTTTTAAATAATCATTTATCTGTTACTTGTTTGATGGAGTAACCTAAGCTCGCATTCCAAAATTGTAGAACCTACTGTTGAAGTGTTGTGTGTGGAGGCAAAAAGCTTGCGCAACTGTCCTTCGCACTGACTGTCCTATGCACGGACTGTCCTTTGCATTAACTGTCCTTCACACTGACTGTTCTATGCACTGACTGTCCGATGCACTGACTGTTCTATGCACTTTCACACTGACCAGTGCACAGAATGACCGGCACATGTCCGAAGCACTGGTGAGCGTGACAAAAACTTGGAGCGGACTGTTAGATCTTTACCCACTGTAGAAAGCGCACTTCCCATCCTCTCCTTCGTGACTATCTCCTTGTCAGTGTGTAGGACAGTTAATGCAAAAGACGGTCAGTGCAAAGGACAGTGCATAGGACAGTCAGTGCGAAGGACAGTTGCACAAGCTTTTTGGATCCACACACAACACTTCAAGAGTAGGTTCTACAATTTTGGAATGCGAGCTTAGGTTACTCCATCAAACTCGTAACAGATAAATGATTAAAAAAACAACAACACTTACCCAGCCTTGCACGAGCAATGAGCAGTAATGTTCAATTTCTAATGCAGATCTGAGACTCACCTCCGCACAGACTCCTTTGCTTTTATTCAGCTGGTTGAGATTTAGCTGCTTGTGTGGCCACGGAAAAGAACGTTATAAATGCTTTACAAATACTCTGCAATATCAATTCTCTAATGGCTCAGCTGGTAGAGCGTTGGACTCTTGGTCATGCATGACCAGGTTCGATTCTGCGCTGAAACTTTTTTTCTTCTCTTTTTTCGAGAGGTTGTGGGTTTCAACCCGACCTGGTTTTTTGTGTTTGTATGTGTGTGTATGTGTTTTTCCCCCCTCTTTTCTCGAGAGGTTGCGGGTTCTAACCCGATCTTTTTTATTTATTTTTTTAATGCCAAAACCTGGAGGTTCAGCGCCAGCGGTTTTTATGTATCCCTCCAGGTTTAGTGGAGGTCCTCACAGCTTTATGGATTAGCTCACTCGGTAGCGTGTCGAATATTTATTTGTCGCTGGGACATGCTTGGTTGTAGGGGATGCGCGTACGCGTTCGAATCTGCACAGAAGCTTTTTATGGTTAATGTATGTATGGTATTCGAGAGAGAGAGAGAGAGAGCAACCCCACCCGTTGTTGTACACTTGAGCGGTTGCGGGTTCGAACCTTACTTTTTCCCCCCTCTTTTCTCGAGAGGTTGCGGGTTCTAACCCGATCTTTTTTGTTGTTGTTGCTGTTGTTTTTTAATGCCAAAACCTGGAGGTTCAGCGCCAGCGGTTTTTATTTATCCCTCCAGGTTTACCGGAGGTCCTCACAGCTTTATGGATTAGCTCACTCGGTAGCGCGTCGAATATTTTTTTGTCGCTGGGACATGCTTGGTTGTAGGGGATGCGCGTACGGGTTCGAATCCGCACAGAAGCTTCTTTTTTTATGTGTGTATGTATGAGAGAGAGAGAGAGAGAGAGAGAGAGAGAGAGAGAGAGAGAGAGAGAGAGAGAGAGAGAGAGAGAGAGAGAGAGAGAGAGACACCCCACCCGTTGTTGTACACGTGAGCGGTTGCGAGTTCGAACCTTACTTTTTTCTCCCTCTTTTCTCGAGAGGTTGTGGGTTCGAACCCGATCTTTTTTTAAAGTTTTTTTTTAATGCCAAAAACCTGGAGGTTCAGCGCCAGCGGTTTTTATCCCAACTCCTTTTGTAAGCACGTGACGTCACGCTGCATTGGGAGTGATGTCCGAAGCTAGCACGTGGCCACTGCGCTGCTTGGGATCAGACATTTGCCACTCCGCCATACAGCTCCCTCCCTCAGCTGTGGCCAGCACTGAGAGTGAAGGAGAACGCACTTCTTGCCCACAGCCAATCCGGTACGCCAGAGATGAGAGAATGTGTATCTCTGGTGTTTACCAGGATGGCCCACAGCTCCATGGCAAAAGTGGACATCAGAAGCGAGACAGGCTTAGGAGTGGAGGAGAAAGAGACGGAAAGCTGCAGGTGGCCAGGACTGAGAGCTGCAGTGCCAGCCTGTCTGAAAGCCGTGACGTCATCACGCGGTTCCTCTCAATTAAGCCTCATGCACTTGGCTTCTCCGTGCCATCAATGAGTGCTATTAATAGCATCACAGACAGGCACTTCTGCCCAGTTTTCTTGGAAACCAGGAGACACAGCACGCCTCAACACTGGCGGAATGGCTAATGGACTGCAAGGGCACTGGGGACGTTGCCTTTGCAGGCCAGCTTCTGTTGCTGCTGTTATGCTCGCTTTACTGAAAGGAAAAATCTGGCCGTGTGAGTCTCTGAGTCGTAGAGGAACTTTGATAAGGAGGTATAATTGTTAATTGTCGGGGGCCTTGTCTGAGTGTTGAAGTTAAATAATGATCAATACCATTTCCCCTGTAACTTGTAACTGATGACATCAATTATATAGGCATCTCCCCCCCCCCCCCTTCCCCCACTCACTCCCCCAACCCCCCACCAACTTTCCCCCTTCCCCTCACTCACTTCCCCCACCCACACCCACCCACCCACACCCACCAACTTCCCCTTCCCCAACCCAAAATTGCTTCCCCTAGCCCTATCATCTAGCCGAGGCCGCCTCTCGTTAGAGCATTTGTGACGTCAGAGGGAATCAGCGGGGATGGGAGGAGGGACAGGAAGAACGGAGTGAGCAAGTTAGGAAATATACCCAGCAACGACCATTGCAGTTGAGTATCATGTTTGATAAGAATAATATATGCAAACTGTACGTATATATTTTCCATCTGAAGTGGCATGATGTTGACCAAAATATTACACGAATTCATTGTACATTTTCATATACTGATAAGTTCATCAGGTTTATTCAAGCATATGGAATATAACTCGCCAGTTTGCTAAATGCGTATCAATGACAGCTTTGGAAATGAAACACACACAGCAAGGCATATTCTTGGTGGCTTGTCAAAACTGACACGTGTAAAAACGGAAATGAAAGAAATAGGGTACAAGACAAAATCAAAAATGCATATTCTCGACTAAAATATTCTTGTCAGCTGCAGCAGGTGAGTGGACGCGCGACTTGCAGTGACAGCGAAGTGAGAAGAGCGTCTCCTCGGTGTTGGGAGTGGAAGTGTTCGGCGCTGTGACCACACACCAAGAGTAGGAGAGCTCCACTGAAGGGGAGGTCGGGACAGCACGTGGTTCCATGTCAGCTGGAGAGCTGGGACTTGTCACGCCAAAAATCCGAATCTAAATATACATCCGAACAAGAGACTGTCATTGGTCGATATGAATAAATCTGATGTCACTTTCGCGCCACTAGCTAATTTCGCCATGCTCATTGGACAGTTGGTTCGCGCCTTTCTACATTTGGATTTCAGCGGGTTTCCCAGGTCAATCGACGCTTTTCCCGATATCTATTAATAGTGGGGACGATTTTGTTGATCTCTGGCCACATGTGAGTGGAACCGGAGATGGCCAGCACCTACAGACTCCCCTTGGTAACGGCCGGCTGAACTGTGAAAATAGGTCAACCCCAGCTTGGGCCTGGAATTCTCAGTTCACGCTGTCCAGAGTCGCTTCCAGATCTATTTATGTCTCTTGGTCGGATGAAGGAGCAGTCACACACAGTTGCGTCCCTTACTTTGGGATTTCCAGATCTATTTATGTCTCTTGTTCGGATGTATATTTAGATTCGGATTTTTGGCGTGACACGACTCAGTCAAAAGGCCTGGCCTGTAGCTTGGAGTCGCCCTCAGCCTGCCCTCAGCAAACGACTTTCCTCACGGGAAAGAAAAAGAAACAGCGTGTAGAGGTTGTGGTGTACAGTCTGGTGGGCCGCCTTGGTACACGTGGTGCGGCCTGTAACGACCCAAAGTATGAACCGACCCAAAGTATGAACCGGAAATCGTCGCAGAGTTAACTGCCCGGCTCTCTCTTTATGCGATTTACCGCTCCTGCACCTGTTCTTCGCATGGAATATATCCCGACAAACGACGCATTAGTTGCTTTACGAGTTTTTGTGTTTTTGGTGCATTTGTGTCGTTTAACACATAATGTAGCGTTCAAAAAAGTTTTTTTCCCGTGAAAAGCCGTCTCCCCTGCCGGAAATAATATGGGAGTCACCTCCCTGTAGTCTATTTGTAGTCTGGTTTTATAAAACGCGACCGTTGACTGACTTGGCACGCCCGGGGAGTTATGCTAAGATCCGGCCGCGTAAATATATCTGCGTTTTGTGACAAACGTCTTGCTCGGCGGTACTGTACTCCATGCACCTTAACGGTGCGCGTGATTCGGGTGTAATCTTAAGCTAAACGACGCACCGTTAAGGTGCATGGAGTACAGTACCGCCGAGCAAGACGTTTGTCACAAAACGCAGATATATTAACGCGGCCGGATCTTAGCATGACTCTCCGGGCGTGCGAAGTCAGTCAGGCGTAGTGGCGGGTGCCGTCTCTTTTTAGAGTCGAATTATTAAGAGTACCGGGCAGATAACTCTGCGACGATTTCCGGTTCATACTTTGGGTCGGTTCATACTTTGGGTCGTTACACGGCCTGTTGCCGTGCAGTCACTGCAGACTGCAGATAGGCGTCCATCTCTCTGCTGCTTCTGCCTAGGTTTGGAACTGACGCTGTAGCGTTGGGGAAGCTTGGAACGACGCGGAGAGAGAATCTGAGCACTTGTTGATGCTGAATTACCACGAAAACAGAGCTATCTTATTAATTTGCAAGGACTGCCACAGTCGACAGTACCTGATGGCTACAACCGCCAAGGTCTATATTACCAGTTATGAACTATTCCTCAGGGCCCGTATTCACAACGGCGATTTATCTTTTTAACACTCGATTTATAACCTAGCCCCGCGTTATCTTGATCGGTTAGATAAGGTACGCTCGTCAGAGGATTCTAGGTTGCGCTTTGCTATATATACTGGTTTCAAGCCAAGGGAGAGCGGAACAGGCAGTTGGAATCGTCTGAGTTTAGAGATAAATCGGGGTTAAAATAAATCGCCGATAAATCGCCGTTGTGAATACGGGCCCAGGCAAGGTTTAGCAAATAGATAGTTAAGTGTCACAAAAAGCGAGTATCAAAGATTTCAGTTGATCAGTCGTAACGTTACAATTTCGGCTGACGAGTATTAGAGCCTAGAATTCCTAAACACAGAAATGAAATGTTTTAGTGCTGGGAGTGGGATTGATGTTGACAAAGCTTACTCGGGACACTCTATGCAGAGAGAAGTAACAATCAGCAGCCACATAGCAGTAGTTCGGTAGCTGCTTGGTCAGATTCTGAACTTTGCAAAAGCAATAGGTCATGGTACGTGTTCCAAGAGAACGATGTTTGTGGAGAAGACAGAGGAATTTTCACATGAGGCGCCATCAACTCCACACTTCTGTCTCCCTCTGGCATTCCTATGAATTCTGTGATGTTGACTGGGGAGTGTCTCAGGACTTGCAGAATTCAGTAACTGCGCCTTCAGTGCTTAGTAGTCATCTATCTCTGCTTGCCCTCAACTGGCGATGGCGTCCACGTAACTCCATAGCCTACTGACGTCAATGGCACCCTCTGCGCAGCGCGGAAACTCTACAGATACATGATCTCCACCCACGTAGGGAACCAGCAACTTGGAGAGGCTGCGGAAAGCGGTCGGAGGTCAGGCACAGGGCCAAAGATGCTTGGTGAAAGCAGGCGCTCTTTGACGGAACAGTGCCTCTGCCGTGCCTGTACCTCGCCGGCCTTTACCGTGTCTCTACCCTGCTTCTCCTCTGCTTCTTCTACACTACCTCTGCACTGCCTGTACCGTGCCTCTACACTGCCTTTACTCTGCTTCTACCGTGCCTCTACCCTGCCTCTACTTTGCTTCTACCTCTACCGGACTGCTACTGAGTGTAGTGGAGGGGGGGGGGGGGGGGGGCTGGGGGGGGGGAGGGGAGTCGGTCTTCTTGTAGCTTTCACTTGTGCAGAGCTGTTTTTGTATTGTTCTATTGTATACTTTTTATGTGGTAACGGGGGTGGGAGGGGGGTGGGGGGTACGTCTTAGTAGTGTCTCTGTCCATATGTATTATTTATTGTCTTTATGTATTCGTCAGTCACTTAAAAAGGGGGGTGGTGGTTATTATTCTTAGTTTGTACCTCTTTTGTCTCCAGTTCTTAAACAGTAACTTTAACTGTTCATTGTATATTGCCCCATTTACCAGTTAACCCTTTGGTTCCATGTACAGTCTTATCTCTTGTCTGTGTGCAGCTGCGTGTGTGGCGTGAGTGAGGTACATGGGGTAATGTCCATATGTTTTTTGTATAAACGGCGTGTTAGGGTGTGTAAGCGATGCGTGCGTTTGGCTTTTTGTTTTGTTTCTTTTAGCCTTCATCACTTAGTTTTCCTCGTGCTCGTTTTTCAAATGATGTCACGGCGAAATAAATTACTGTGAACTGTGAACTGTGAACCGTGCCTCTACTCTGTTTCTACTTTGATTCTCCCCTGCCTCTACCCTGCGTCTACCCTGCCTCTACTTTGCCTCTATTCTGCTTCTACCCTGCCTCTATCGTGCCTCTATCCTACCTCTACACTGCCTCTTCCTTGCCTCTACCTTGCCTCTACCGTGCCTCTACCTTGCCTCTACCGTGCCTCTACCTTGCCTCTACCGTGCCTCTACCCTGCCTCTACCCTGCGTCTACCCTGCCTCTACTTTGCCTCTATTCTGCTTCTACCCTGCCTCTATCGTGCCTCTACCCTACCTCTACACTGCCTCTTCCTTGCCTCTACCTTGCCTCTACCGTGCCTCTACCTTGCCTCTACCCTGCCTCTACCCTGCGTCTACCCTGCCTCTACTTTGCCTCTATTCTGCTTCTACCCTGCCTCTATCGTGCCTCTATCCTACCTCTACACTGCCTCTTCCTTGCCTCTACCTTGCCTCTACCGTGCCTCTACCTTGCCTCTACCGTGCCTCTACCTTGCCTCTACCGTGCCTCTACCCTACCTCTACACTGCCTCTTCCTTGCCTCTACCTTGCCTCTACCGTGCCTCTACCCTGCCTCTATCGTGCCTCTACCCTACCTCTACACTGCCTCTTCCTTGCCTCTACCTTGCCTCTACCGTGCCTCTACCTTGCCTCTACCGTGCCTCTACCCTGCCTCTACCCTGCGTCTACCCTGCCTCTACTTTGCCTCTATTCTGCTTCTATCCTGCCTCTATCGTGCCTCTACCCTACCTCTACACTGCCTCTTCCTTGCCTCTACCTTGCCTCTACCGTGCCTCTACCCTGCTTCTACCCAGCCCCTGCCTCTACCGTGCGTCTACTCTGCTTTTACCCTGCCTCTCTCCTGTCTCTCTCCTGCCTCTACCCTGCTTCTCTCCTGCCTCTACCCTGCTTCTCTCCTGCTTCTACCCTGCCTTTTTCCTGCCGCTATCCTACATCTATCCAGCCTCTACCGTGTCTCTATCCTGCTTCTACCCTGCCTCTATCTTGCATCTACCCTGTCTTTACCGTGCTTCTACTGTGCCTGAACCCTGCCTCTAATCTGCCTCTACCATGCCTCTGTTCTGCCTCTACTCTGCCTCTACCCTGTCTTTTCCCTGCCTCTACTGTGCCTCTACTTTGCCTCTACCGTGCCTGAACCCTGCCTCTACTCTACTTTTACCTTGCCTCTACCCTGCCTCTATTCTGCTTTTACCCTGCCTCTACCCTGCTTCTACCGTGCCTCTATATCGTGCCTCTACCCTGCCTCTATTCTGCTTCTACACTGTCCAGGGCCGGACCAAATGAGTTGTGTGGGGGGGGGGGTTCCTTTTTGGTTGGGGGGGACAAATCAGCAAAGTGGCGAAGCCACGAGCGCGCGCCTGCTTTGCAGGCGCGCAAACTAGGGGGGTCCGGGGGCATGCCCCCCCGGAAATTTGTTGAAAAACGGTTAAAATCTGTGCAATCTGGTGCATTCTGGGCCTTGTTTTGAGGGGTAAGAGCAGCATTGTTTTTGGAGACACACAAAAAATATATATTAAAAAAACCTCAAACCAAGGTACATGCTTTTTCTAGGGGGGGGGGGGGGGGGGTCCGGAACCCCTGGAACCCCTACAGTGCCTCTACCGTGCCTCTATCCTGCCTCCACCCTACCTCTATTCTGCCTCTACCCTGTCTACCTTGCATCTACCCTGCCTCTACCCCGCTTACCCTGCCTCTATCGTGTCTCTACCCTGCATCTACTCTGCTTCTACCCTGCATCTACCCTGTCTCTACTCTAACTCTTCCCCGTCTCAACCGGCTCAACCCTGCCTTTACCCTGCTTCTATCCTGCCTCTACCCTGTCTCTACCTTGCCTCTACCCTGCCTTCACTCTGCCTCTACCCTGCCTCTACTCTGCTTCTACCCTGCCTTTACCGTGACTTTATCCTTTCTCTACCATGCCTCAACCCTGCCTCTAGCGTGTCTCTGCCCGCCTCCACCTGCCTCCACCCAGCCTCTACCATGCCTCCACTCTGCCTCTATCCTGCCTTTGTCCTGCCTCTCTCCTGCCTTTGTCCTGCCTCTATCCTGCCTTTGTCCTGCCTCTATCCTGCCTTTGTCCTGTCTCTATCCTGCCTTTGTCCTGCCTCTATCTTGCCTTTGTCCTGCCTCTATCCTGCCTTTAGCGTGCCTCAACTTTGCTTCTACTGTGCTTCTACAGAGCCTCTTCTATCCGTCTATCCTGCCTCAACCCTTTCTCTACCGTGCCTCTGCCTGCCTGTACTCTGCTTCTACATTGCCTTTACCCTGCCTCTACTCTGCCTCTACTGTGCATCTACTGTGTCTCTACCGTGCCTTTACCGTGCATCTACCCTGCCTGCACCCTGCATCTACTCTGCCTCTACTGTGCATCTACTGTGCCTCTGCCTGCCTGTACTCTGCTTCTACATTGCCTTTACCCTGCATCTACTGTGCCTGCACCCTGCCTCTACTCTGCCTCTACTGTGCATCTACTGTGTCTCTACCGTGCCTTTACCGTGCATCTACCCTGCCAGAAGTGTTCTTTTGTGAGATTGGCATGTACTCATAGGATGTATCCCTTTCTTTTCCCTAATACAAGTAATCATCTTGTACTCGTCCCTCAAATCATTGTTCATTAATTTGATTTCGATTGTGGCTGCCTAAACTGAAACACTTGAAGCAACTTTCTTTTACCTGGTAACCTGATATGACTGTTCGCCGCATATGACATGTTTAATACTGGCCAGGGCCCGGTTTTACAAACGGGAGGTTTCGATGGTATAAGCCCGGATGCCGTAAGTACCCTCTGCCAGCAGCTGTCGGAATAGTTCGGACGATCGCCATACGCTATTCCAGTGGTGTTTTACGAAGCACCAATTTGGGTCGACTTAGCTATGGCAGCGAATACCATGGCTTACGCTCTCTCGCTCCAGCCTCAGCTCGCACTTTTCCCGCCAAACTCGTGAAACCCTGGTGTACTTCGACACACATTTTCTCAATTAAAAAAATTAATCAATTTAATCTGAACAGTATTTTCATAACACAGATGCAATTTAAATGTATCGTATTCGCGGCATCAGACAACACTAGCTTTGTACACAATGTCAACAGATGCTTCGGCGTGTAGATACGTCGACCTGCATTTCCATTTTTAAAATGTAGGAGCTTTCATTCAACATACAGCTTTGATAAATTAATGCTGTTCATGGCTTACATTTTCTTTGGATGGGTTTCTAGTATCCCCAAATACAGCGTTATCTGTGCGAACCGTATACATGTCCGCCATTTAATTGTGCAAATAGTCGCGAGAACGAGGCTCTAAAGTCGCCCGGCATAGGCGTAAGGCACCTCACTGGCTGCCCTAAATTCCGACCCTCCTATTCCAGTCGCTGGATGCCGTAAGTCCTTGTGACAGCTTCATAAAAAGGCGACCCCATGGGCTGAGGGGGTGGAAGAACTTTAAGTCATCTGCAGCCCCTATTCCGTCGCTATGGCATGGGGGAACACGAGTGTAAAACCGGGCCCAGTGCACTAATCCAAGGCATTAACGGCTGCATCTGTGTTAGTGTCAATAAGATTCATGGCTTTTTCCATGACTGACCCAAGTTTTTCCATTTGTAAACAAGTTAGAATGCATTCTGCTCTTTATTTCTATCCCATACAGTCTTGACATATTTGTGTGTGTAGAGAATAGTTGACTCAAGATGGACGACTGGGTTCGACTACACAGTTGGTGGTGTTAGTCATTTGCTTGTAGAGTGCTGTATGCAGTATTGCTTGGATGCCCTTCACCACTGCCACGTGGTGTAGAAGACTCTGTGTCTGATAGTGGTGCTGCATGCACTGATTATCTTTCCTGCCCATTTTGGTCTCTATCTGTGTCGCATTTACTTGGCGACCAGCTTCTTGTTGGGCACATCTCAGTCGCTGGAAGGACTTTGTTAGCTTCGAGAGCGTTCTCCTTTGTACGTAAGTTGATCGTTTCGTGTGGTTTTGAATCCAACGAAAAAGTTCTAGTTCTGAAGTCGTTGACACAGTTTAATTGTTTATAGTCATTGTAATAAAGGCCCGATGTCTTTTTGCCTTGTTTCTTCTCTCATGTCTATCTTGCCCACCTTCCGTAATTTTTACCAACAGTGTTTTGTATTGCTTGCTAGTACCATACTCCCAGTACAACCTGGTCAGGCATTTTCATTTCTCTTTTGACCTGATTCCGTTGCTCACAATTGTTTTGTTCAGTACATTTTTTCTGTCTTGGCTTGAAATCTCAAGAAACTGATATTCGATCCTGCTTGGAAGATGTTATCTCAAGTGTAAACCGTCTCCAATCGCGTCTTGTTGGATCCGTCTGAACTCCAGTGAACACCATGAGCAAGATCACATCCAAGTCTAGGTCCTGGATTTCTTTCCACGTTCCCATGGAGAGAAGCCTGCTCTGACAGATAGTGTATAAGTTGGCTGTTTGGCGTGTTGTTGAGACGCACACTAACAACAGGGACGTACACAACTTCAAGACAAGTACTTCTGCTCTGTTCTCTCTAAGAGATAGTCTTCTGGAATCCCAACATGCCACTTCCTGTTTCAGTCCGCCAGAGTCACTTTCATGCCATTCACCATTTTTTGATTGTCCTGCATTCTTACTTTTCTTGATGTTACCCCGAGTTTGGTGCTTACTAATGCGCTGTCGATTGGCATCTACTCATCTACTACTACTACTACTACTACTACTACTACTACTACTACTACTACTACTACTACTACTTCTACTGCTGCTGCTGCTACTACTACTACTACTACTACTACTACTACTACTACTACTACTTCTACTGCTGCTGCTGCTACTACTACTACTACTACTACTACTACTACTACTACTACTACTACTACTACTGCTGCTGCTGCTACTAGTACTACTACTACTACTATTACTACTACTACTACTAGGCATCTAGATCCACTCCCATTTTGCGTGATCCTCAGTCAAGAGGCTCTTTGGAGTTAACATTCTTTTTCAAAACGGTTTGCGGTCGGTGAAGTCATTTCTGTGTTGTCAATGCATAGTTTGAGGTATACAAATGCAAGATACTCATGCCCATATCGTCATATCACAAGAAATCTTCTGTCAATCTGAAGAAATGGCGCTCAATAACAACCTGTCTCTGGACGAAATAGACCAACTACTGCGTAAAAAATACGTCGATTACATCGAGAATGTACTCTCTAAAGAAGAAATCTCAACATTTATCAAACACAAAGTGCAAGAACGAATCACTGCGGAAATGCAAAGCATGCTTCCGCACATCTCGAAAGCAAAACTCAGTGTTCGCTGCCTCTACATTGCCAACGCCATGCAAACCCAGCTGCTAAGGCTTCCACAATGCCGTCTTCCCAGCGTCAACAAAGATCGAGGCGTTTCCCTGGTGCAGGAGGAGGCGAGACCTGATGCGATCACCGATGGCCGCGCCATGCAACCCCTTTCCGCGGACCCAACAGCTCCGCCATCGAATGCCAACCCAATCAAT
Source organism: Theodoxus fluviatilis (assembly GCA_034096865.1). Taxonomy (NCBI): domain Eukaryota; kingdom Metazoa; phylum Mollusca; class Gastropoda; order Cycloneritida; family Neritidae; genus Theodoxus; species Theodoxus fluviatilis. The sequence goes on along the minus strand of JAWQFJ010000309.1, from coordinate 60,646 downwards.
GGCGGAGTTCCCCCAAACGTCGGGCGGCCACCACAAGTCCGGGACAGCAACAACGACATCGATTACGAAAGAGGTGATCTGCCGAGTTACAAGTCAGACGAAATTTGCTGCATCTGTGGCATGTCGAATTGGAGGAAGTACGTTCGCGCGTGCTCCAAGTGCCTCCGCCCCGCCCACTTGTCTTGCGCCAGACTGTCAAAGGTGGCCTCTGAGAGAATCCTGGCCTGGAACTGCCCTGGCTGCATCCAGATCGACAATACACCTGATCGTAAGGCAGAAGACACCACACCGATACTGGAGGCACTAGGCAAAGTCTACAACTTGCGGAGAAGTGGCTGTATCCCCCTAAAGATCCCCAAATCCTGCCAAATGGGAGCCGCCTCTGCCCTGTTTGACGCGATCGATCGGGCTCTCGACACCAATGCCGCCGACGATTGGCTCTACCTGAGTTGCTTTGCCCCACTGGCTCTAAGGCTTCAGCTACACTATTGTAGTGAGAGCAGATCGACGGTTGCCCAACTGAGGAAGAATATCTCCGCCTATACCAATCGCACCCCTCATTTGTCTGTCTCGGCTAACTCCCAGCCACAGCTAGCTGCATGTGATAGCCTTGAAGCATCAGTCAAAACGTTCCGAGCCAGAGTCAACAACAAGTTGAAGGAAGGTGATGTTGCAGCCGCGGTTAGAATTGTTGCGTCCAACGACTGAGTCCTCGCAGTGACACCCGAGGTTTTGGCTTCGCTCTGCCTCACACACCCGGCTGCCCCTGATGAGTTAACACCACCAGCCCCAACAACTGGAGTTACTGCTCTGCATGCGACGAAGGAAGACGATATGGCTGCCCTTCTTTCCTTCGCCGGAAGCAGCAGTGGTGGCATCGATGGTCTTTGCTCTGCTCTCATCAAGGATCTTGCCTCACGGTCTGCGGCCGAAGCTGGGGCAAGTCTCCGTCGCTCCATCACCAACCTGGTGAGTCGTATCCTCGCCGCCGACATCCCAGATGTCGCCAGACAACTTCTCTTTGCTGCCAACCTGACCCCCCTCAAGAAGAAGTATGGCGGGATACGGCCTATTGCTGTGGGCAATACCTTCCGTCAGTTGGCCGCGAAGGTGGTGTGCCGACCGATAGTGCGCCGTCTCGGTGCTGAGTTCAAGCCGGTCCAACTGGGTGTCGGGGTGAGGGGCGGATGCGAGGGTGCGGCTCATGCAGTCCACAGGTTCGTGGAGCGGTGCTGGGACGCCGGTCCGGCAGTCGTCGTGAAGCTCGACATGAGAAACGCATTCAACAGCGTCCGCAGAGACCGACTTCTTGAAGCTTGCTTCAAACGGGCAGCGGAAGTCTATCCGCTCATGTACCTGGCCTACCATCGCCCCTCTACCGTTCTTGCCGATGGCAAGGAGATCGAGTCGGCTACCGGCGTTCAATGGGAGAACCCTTGGGACCTATGCTGTTCGCCGCCACAGTCGACGAAGTCGCCCGTGGTCTCACGTCCGACCTGAATGTGTGGTATCTGGACGACGCCACGATTGGTGGAAACCCTGCCTCCGTTCTGCATGACGTCGAAACCGCCGTCCACAGACTGAGCTCCCTTGGCCTGGAGATCAATCCGGCTAAGTCGGATATCGTCAATGTTGGTTTCCCCACAGAGCAATTCGCTGCTCACTTGGCCAATTTTAGACCTGCCCTGCCTGGTGTCTGAGTAACGGAGCTGGACCATCTGGAACTGCTGGGCTCACCAATCAGTGCGATCACGACGTCGGCTACAATAGCAAAAAAAGACAGATGACCTGCACTCCATGACGACCTGTCTCGAATACCTTGATTCACATCCTGCCCTGTTCCCACTCAGGAATTGCTTCGCGGCGCCGAAGCTCCTTTTCACACTCCGCAGCTGCCAAGCATACACCGCCGAGGCAGAGCTCCTCGAAGCTACAACGGGAACTCGGGCACCTCCAAAACCTCATCTGCCACGACCAGTACCTCTCGGAGGTACTCCCTGAGCCACCCATGGTGGCCTTCCGACAACCTCCCAACCTGAGAAGCAGGATAGTCCGCAGCCGGCTCCCTGACTCCGCGGTAGATGCCGTACAACCCTGCAAGACTGCCAGGTGTTCTACCTGTGCCATCATCTGCACCGATACCACCATAGTCAGGGACCACGTGACACACCGAGTAAGGGGCCAGTACTCTTGCTCCTCCAGCCACGTGGTCTACCTCATCCGTTGCCGCAGAGGGTGCAGCGACGCATGGTATGTCGGAGAAACCAGCCAACAGCTCCGACAGCGCATGAACAGCCATCGCGCTACCATCAGGAACGGTTCCCCCCTGCCTGTGGCCGAGCACTTCAACCTCCCCAGCCACACCACCTCTGACATGCTCGTCAGTGTGCTAAGAGGTGGACTGACTGACCTACAGCGACGCAGAGTGGCTGAGCTCAAACTCATGTCCAAATTCCACACCCACGAGGATGGCCTCAATAGGGACGTGGGACTCCTGAGTCACTATCGATGAAGCTGTCCCTGCACGCCTTTTTAGTGCTTACCCTGTTGAGGCCGCTCCCGCCCCGTGATGTTGGTGCAAAGCACTCCTTTTGGCTTCCTTCACTGAACTCTCCTCACTACCTCGCCGCCCTGCACGTGTTTCACCGGCCCTTGTCACAGTATATATTTCTTTTCCACAGCCAGCCTTGTTACTTTGGCCTGATGAAGAAGCCTCAGCTTCGAAAGCTTGCCGTAAAGAAATACAGAGCATCGCTGCACGCCCCTGCCAACCCGCTGCCTCTCCATCCTGTAGCGGTGATTACCCGCATCGGCGGCAGTACAACCCCCAAACGGCCCTCTTCAGGGCCAGACTTGCTCATGAAAGAAACAGTCGGTTGCTTGTCTTCTACTCTTCTTTTCAGCTCCTCGAGTTTGACAGCGTCCTGAAAGAGGCTGCCGATCGCCTAGCTCCTCAACATCGCTTTCGACTACACGGGCTGGCGACAGGCGATGCTACCACTGGCCGAGGGGGCCATAGGCCTTAGGACTGCCAGCGACTTGGCACTCCCTGCTTTCCTGGCCTCTGTCTACTCCAGCAAGCGGCTCATCAAAGCCATCCTCGGTCAAAACACGGACGACGATTTAGCTCCAGTGGACGCAGAGGACGCTCTCGGCTGTTGGAGACAGAAGGGGCTCCCATATGCCGAGATCCCGGAATCATAGCACAGTTGGGATCGCACTGCCAGTCGAGCTGTCGGGAACGAGCTCAGACCCCTTCTTAACCAGCATTGTTTGGTTTGTCTGGGCTCGGCCGCACAACTCAACAGCGGATGCTGGTTACACGCCATTCCCGTCACTTCTCTTGGCACCCTCCTAGACGACGAGAGGCTCAGGATTGCTGTCTCTCTCCGCCTCTGCCAGCAGATGTGCCAGAGCCACCCTTGTCGATGCGGCAAGACAGTTGTCACCTACGGCTTGCACCCGCTTTCATGCCACGCCACTCTCAACGACGTCATCAAACGGTGGCTCGACTCCGCAGGCCTGTATTCAGTTTTGGAACCGGTTGGTCTCGACAGAGAAGACGGGCGGTGCCCCGACAGCGTGAATGTATTCCCATTCAAGAACGGCAAGTCACTTGTTTGGGACGCCACTTGCTCTGACTCTTTTGCGCCGTCTTCAATGACAGACTCCGCTATCGACCCAGGGCACGCCTGCCGGACTGCCGAAGGTTCGAAAAGGAGGAAATACGCCACTATCACGGAACGGTACAACTTCGTCCCGTTTGCTGTCGAAAGGACTGGAGTGGTCGGACCGGCAGCAACAGAACTTATACAAGAGATCGGCCAGCGGATTGCACTGACGACAGATGACCCACGCCAGACACAGTTCAGAGAATCTCGCTGGCAATCGCGAGGGGCAACGCGTTCGCGATCACTTCGTCGGCCAAGTGTGAGGCGTCCTGTGACCCAAAGCCGAGGTGTTTCCCTTGAATCTGACCGTGGCGGTTGTATTCGTCCGTTGGCACCCACCTCGATCTCGTGGACAGGACGAAAATAGATTTGTAGAATAGACCATAGTTCAACAAAGTTCACGCGTACAACAGATTTCCTGTGTCTGTGGAGTGTAGTCAGTCTAATGCACCATGGCGATATTTCGATGACCATCTTTTGCTGTGTGTTACATCGAATTTTGCAATGACATTGAAGTATGCATTGTAAATTTATCCCTCCAGGTTTACTGGAGGTCCTCACAGCTTTATCTGTCTATCTGTGTGTGTGTGTGTGTGTGTGTGTGTGTGTGTGTGTGTGTGTGTGTGTGTGTGTGTGTGTGTGTGTGTGTGTCTGTCCCGACTTAACGGCTGATATCTCAAATACTACTGGACGGATTTCCTTGACATTTTGCACACTTACTGGAAGTTAGGTCCGATTGAATGTATCAAATTTTCAGAATCGAGGTTTGAAAAAAAGTGACTTTTTTAACGTTTTGGTGTTGCAAAGAAGGCAAGGGACGGAACTCTGTCCCGACTCAAGAGAAGTTTTGGCATGTGTGACGAGATCATTTGACGTGGAATAACGTGACGTAATTTCGAGGAGATTGAACATTGGTGAAGGAGAAAGAAGAATTTTTTATCCCTCCAGGTTTACTGGAGGTCCTCATAGCTTTATGGATTAGCTCACTCGGTAACGTGTCGAATATTTTTTTTTGTCGCTGGGACATGCTTGGTTGTAGGGGATGCGCGTACGGGTTTGAATCCGCACAGAAGCTTCTCTTTTTTAAAAATGTGTTACTGTGTATGGTATTCGAGAGAGAAAGAGAGTCACCCCACCCGTTGTTGTACATGTGAGAGGTTGCGGGTTCGAAGCTTACTTTTTCCCCCCTCTTTTCTTGAGAGGTTGCGGGTTCGTACCCGATTTTTTTTTTTAATGCAAAAACCTGATGGTTTAGCGCCAGCGGTTTTTATCTGTCTGTGAGACTGTCTGTCGGTCCCGATTAAACGGCTGATATCTCAAATACTACTGGACGGATTTCCTTGACATTTTGCACACTTACTGAAAGTTAGGTCCGATTGAATGTATCAAATTTTCAGAATCGAGGTTTGAAAAGAAAGTGACTTTTTTACGTTTTGGTGTTGCAAAGCAGGCAAGGGACGGAACTCTGTCCCGACTCAAGGGAAGTTTTGGCATGTGTGACGTGATCATTTAACGTGGAATAACGTGACGTAATTTTGAGGAGATTGGACATAAGTGAAGGAGAAAGAAGGATATTTTCCCTCCAGGTTTACTGGAGGTCCTCACAGCTTTGTCTGTCTGTCTGTCTGTCTGTCTGTCTGTCTGTCTGTCTGTCTGTCTGTGTGTCTGTCTGTCTGTCAGTCCCGACTTAACGGCTGATATCTCAAAAACTACTGGTCGGATTTCCTTGACATTTTGCACACTTACTGGAAGTTAGGTCCGATTGAATGTATCCAATTTTCAGAATCGAGGTTTGAAAAGAAAGCGACTTTTTAGGTCGTAAACTCGAAAACACCCCCCTAAAATGTAAGTTGACGGAATGGCGATATTTCGTCTTTTCCTTCACTCCCGTCGCCAGCAGCGTTTCTCCCACGCTGTACGCGCGCTCACCAATTACATAAATAGTTTTCGTGATCCTCCCAGAAAAAAAATCGCCTTTGCTTAAAAAAATACCGTTTTACAGTCAAAATTGTCCACCCGCGCGGCCGGTCCGACTCTTCGAACAGCCACTCCGTCTGAGCGCAACACTACCAAGTTCTGTTCGCGTGGCCTAATGGCAGTGAATCGATATTAAACTTGGCAGAAATAGACCTTGAGTATCCTAAAATGTACAAGACCACTCAAATTTCATGAACTATCATCCATTTTTCTACAATTTACAGTGCAAAATACGAACCGAGGGGGTTTACGGAAAAGAACGTTATAATTGCTTTACAAACACTTAGTCATGTCAGTTCCCGAATGGCTCATCTGGTAGAGCGTTGGACTATTGTATTGTTAGGTCATGCGTAAAGGTGGTTCGAATCCGCGCTGTAACGTGTTTTTCCCCCCTCTTTTTTCGAGTGGTTGCGGGTTTGAACCCGACCTGGGTTTTTTGTTGTTTTTGCTGGTGTTTTTCCCCCTCTTTTCTCGAGATGTTGCGGGTTCGAACCCGATCTTGTTTGTTTTTTAATGCCAAAACCTGGAGGTTCAGCCTCAGCGGTTTTTATCTCTCCAGGTTTACTGGAGGTCCTCACAGCTTTATCTGTCTGTCTGTCTGTCTGTGTGTATGTCTGTCAAGTCCCCACTCAACAGCTGATATCTCAAATACTACAGGACGGAGTTCCTTGACATTTTGCACACTTACTGGAAGTTAGGTCCGATTGAATGTATCAAATTTTAAGAATCGAGGTTTGAAAAGAAAGTGACTTTTTTACGTTTTGGTGTTGCAAAGAAGGCAAGGGACGGAACTCTGTCCCGACTCAAGGGAAGTTCTGGCATGTGTGACGTGATCATTTGACGTGGAATAACGTGACGTAATTTCGAGGAGAATCGACATTGGGGAAGGAGAAAGAAGCATTTTTTGTCCCTCCAGGTTTACTGGAGGTCCTCACAGCTTTATGGATTAGCTCACTCGGTACACGCGTCGAATATTTTTTTGTCGCTGGAACATGCTTGGTTGTAGGGGATGCGCGTACGGCTTCGAATCCGCACAGAAGCTTCTTTTTTTTAATGTGTGTATGGTATTCGAGAGAGAGAGAGAGAGAGAGAGAGAGAGAGAGAGAGAGAGAGAGAGAGAGAGAGAGAGAGAGAGAGAGAGAGAGAGAGAGAGAGAGAGAGAGACACCCCACTCGTTGTTGTACACGTTAGAGGTTGCGGGTTCGAACCTTACTTTTTTTCCCCCTCTTTTCTCGAGAGGTTGCGGGTTCGAACCCGATCTTTTTTCTGCCAAAACCTGGAGGTTCAGAGCCAGCGGTTTTTATTTATCCCTCCAGGTTTACTGGAGGTCCTCACAGCTTTATGGATTAGCTCACTCGGTGGCGCGTCGAATATTTTTTTGTCGCTGGGACATGCTTGGTTGTAGGGGATGCGCGTACGGGTTCGAATCCGCACAGAAGCTTCTTTTTTTTTTAAATGTGTTACTGTGTATGGTATTCGAGAGAGAAAGAGAGCCATCCCACCCGTTGTTGTACACGTGAGAGGTTGCGGGTTCGAACCTTACTTTTTTCCCCTCTTTTCTCGAGAGGTTGCGGGTTCGAACCCGATTTTGTGTGTGTGTGTGTGTGTGTGTTGTATTTTTTAATGCCAAAACCTGGAGGTTCAGCGCCAGCGGTTTTTATCTGAAGAAGAAGCCAAGCCGCGTTCACTAACATGCTTGTAGATACTGGTCCTTCTCCGAGCCTGTAGCGAGTTTCAGAACTCCGACCTCCTCCCTCATCATGTCTTCACAAGATACTTACGAAATTACTTTATTGTTAAAATATTCCAGGGTTGAATTGATTAATTGTCCCGGGAACAGCACCTTAGTCAGTGTCTGGGGGACTTCGAGAACCAGAGGGAGGGAGGGAGAGAGAGAGAGAGAGAGAGAGAGAGAGAGAGAGAGAGAGAGAGAGAGAGAGAGAGAGAGAGAGAGAGAGAGAGGGGGGGGGGGGAGAGGTCGGGGAAGGGGGATGGGCATCACTTGGCAGCAGGGCTGCAGAGGAGGTAGGTGGCGAGGGGCAGACGAATGGCTCCAGTTCCAAGATGTGGCAGGTGAGCTCTACCTCGCAAGCGCTAGCTTATCTCTGTGAGGAGCAAAAATAGAACCCTTCGAGAATCTCTTCTATCATTCAGCAGCAGCAACAAGAGGAGGAGGAGGAACCTGAGTGAGAGGAAAATTAACCTGAGTGAGAGGAGGAGGAACCTGAGTGAGAGGAGGAGGAGGAGAAGGAGGAGGAGGAGGAAGCAGAGTGAGAGGAGGAGGAGGAAGACAAGGAGTAGGAAGCAGAGTGAGAGGAGGAGGAAGCAGAGTGAAAGGAGGAGAAGGAGGAATCAGAGTGAGAGGAGGAGGAGGAAGCAGAGTGAGAAGAGGAGGAGGAGGAAGCAAAATGAGAGAAGGAAGAAGCAGAGTGAGAGGGGGAGAAGGAGGAAACTGAGTGAGAGGAGGAGGAAGCTGAGTGAGAGGAGAAGGAAGCTGAGTGAGAGGAGGAGGAAGCTGAGTGAGAGGAGGAGGAAGCTGAGTGAGAGGAGGAGAAGGAGGAAGCAGAGTGAGAGAAGGAGGCAGCAGAGTGAGAGGAGTAGAAGGAGGAAGCAGAGTGAGAGGAGGAAAAGGAGGAAGCAGAGTGAGAGAAGGAGGAAGCAGAGTGAGAGGAGGAGGAGAAAGCAGAGTGAGAGGAGGAGGAGGAGGAAGCAGAGTGAGAGGAGGAGGAAGCAGAGTGAGAGGAGAAGGAAGCAGAGTGAGAGGAGAAGAAGGCGGAAGCAGAGTGAGAGGATGATGCAGCAGAGTGAGAGGAGGAGGAAGCTGAGTGAGAGGAGGAGGAAGCAGAGTGAGAGGAGGAGAAGGCGGAAGCAGAGTGAGAGGATGATGCACCAGAGTGAGAGAAGGAGGAAGCAGAGTGAGAGGAGGAGAAAATGGGGAGCAGAGTGAGAGGAGGAGGAGGAAGCAGAGTGAGAGAAGGAGAAGCAGAGTGAGAGGAGGAGAAGGAGGAAGCAGATTAAGAGGAGACGGAAGGAGCAGAGTGAGAAAAAGGAGGAGGAGGAGGAGGAGGAGGAGGAGGAGGAGGAGGAGGAGGAAGCAGAGTAAGAGGAAGAGGAGCAGGAGGAGGAGGAGGAGCAGGAGGAGGAGGAAGCAAAGTGAGAAGTGGAGGAGGAGGAGGAGGATGCAGAGTTAGAGGAGGAGGAGGACGATAAAGAAGCTGAGTGCGAGGAGGAGAAGGAGGACGATGAGGAGAAAGTAGAGTGAGAAGAGGAGGAGGAGGAAGAAGCAGAGTGAAAGGAGGAGAAGAAAGAAGCAGAGTGAGAGGAGAAGAAGGAGGAGGAGGAGAAAGCACAGAGAGAGGAGGAGGAGAGAGCACATAAAGAGGAGGAGGAAGCAGAGAGAGAGAGGAGGAGGAAGCAGAGAAAGAAAGAGAGAGAGAGAGAGAGAGAGAGAGAGAGAGAGAGAGAGAGAGCAGGAGGAGGAAGCAGAGTGAGACCAGGAGGAGGAAGCAGAGTGAGAGCAGGAGGAGGAATAAGCAGAGTGAGAGCAGGAGGAGAAAGCAGAGTGAGAGCAGGAGGAGGAATAAGCAGAGTGAGAGCAGGATGAGGAATAAGCAGAGTGAAGCAGGAGGAGGAGGCAGAGGTGGAGCAGGAGGAGGCAGAGGTGGAGCAGGAGGAGGAGGCAGAGGTAGAACAGGAGGAGGAGGCAGAGGTGGAGCAGGAGGAGGGAGAGGAGCAGGAGGAGGGAGAGGAGCAGGAGGAGGGAGAGGAGCAGGAGGAGGAGGAGGAGAGTGAGAGCAGGAGGAGGAGCAGAGGAGAGCAGGAGGAGGAGCAGAGTGAGAGCAGGAGGAGGAGCAGGAGGAGAGCAGGGGGAGGAGGAGAGCAGGAGGAGGAGGAGCAGAGGAGAGAGGAGGAGGAGGAGAGGAGGAGAGGAGGAGGAGGAGAGGAGGAGAGCAGGAGGAGGAAGCAGAGGAGCAGGAGGAGGAGCAGGAGTGAGAGCAGGAGGAGGAGCAGAGGAGAGCAGGAGGAGGAGAGCAGAGGAGAGCAGGAGGAGGAGGAGGAGAGCAGGAGGAGGAAGCAGGAGGAGGAGCAGGAGGAGGAAGCAGAGTGAGACCAGGAGGAGGAAGCAGAGTGAGAGCAGGAGGAGGAAGCAGAATGAGAGCAGGAGGAGGAAGCAGAGTGAGAGGGGAGGAGGAAGCAGAGTGAGAGGAGGAGGAAGCAGAGTGAGAGCAGGAGGAAGCAGAGTGACAGGAGGAAATAGCAGAGTGAGAGGAGGAGGAAGCAGAGTGAAAGCAGGAGCAGGAAGTATAGTGAGAAGAGGAATAAGTAGTGTGACCTGGTGAAGTGAAGCCAGAAGTCTTTACATGGACTCTCTCTCTCTCTCTCTCTCTCTATCTCTCTCTCTCTCTCTCTCCTCCCCCCCCCCCCCCTCTCTCTCCCTCTCCCTCTCTCTACTCCTCCCCCCCCCCCCCCAACCCTCACTGCATGGCTCCCCTCTCTCCTCCCTCTATCATGTATCCTGCGTCTCAGACGCCCATGTTATATATGTTGTAAGACCAGCCTACTATGTAGCTTATCAGTCCGGGAGGGTCGTAGAGCCGCCTTCCCTTATCGTTTGTTAATTAAACTTGACATGTGACCGAGGACAATTTCCTTCCTGTTGTTCTCGCCGCTAACATCACCTTGGCTCCACCACAGTAGAATGAGAGAAGGAGGAGGAGGAAGCAGAGTGAGACCAGGAGGAGGAAGCAGAGTGAGAGGAGGAAATAGCAGAGTGAGACGAGGAGGAAGCAGAGTGAGAGAAGGAGGAGGAAGCAGAGTGAGAGCAGGAGGAGGAAGCAGAGTGAGAGAAGGAAGTATAGTGAGAGCAGGAATAAGTAGAATGAGAGAAGGATGAGGAGGAAGCAGAGTGAGACTAGGACAAGGAAGCAGAGTGAGACCAGGAGGACGAAGCAGAGTGAGACCAGGAGGAGGAAGCAGAGTGAGACCAGGAGGAGGAAGCAGAGTGAGACCAGGAGGAGGAAGCAGAGTGAGAGCAGGAGGAGGAAGCAGAGTGAGAGCAGGAGGAGGAAGCAGAGTGAGAGCAGGAGGAGGAAGCAGAGTGAGACCAGGAGGAGGAAGCAGAGTGAGACCAGGAGGAGGAAGCAGAGTGAGACCAGGACAAGGAAGCAGAGTGAGAGCAGGAGGAGGAAGCAGAGTGAGACCAGGAGGAGGAAGCAGAGTGAGAGCAGGAGGAGGAAGCAGAGTGAGAGCAGGAGGAGGAAGCAGAGTGAGAGCAGGACAAGGAAGCAGAGTGAGAGCATGAGGAGGAAGCAGAGTGAGACCAGGAGGAGGAAGCAGAGTGAGACCAGGAGGAGGAAGCAGAGTGAGACCAGGAGGAGGAAGCAGAGTGAGACCAGGAGGAGGAAGCAGAGTGAGAGCAGGAGGAGGAAGCAGAGTGAGAGCAGGAGGAGGAAGCAGAGTGAGAGCAGGAGGAGGAAGCAGAGTGAGAGCAGGAGGAGGAAGCAGAGTGAGAGCAGGAGGAGGAAGCAGAGTGAGAGCAGGAGGAGGAAGCAGAGTGAGACCAGGAGGAGGAAGCAGAGTGAGAGCAGGAGGAGGAAGCAGAGTGAGACCAGGAGGAGGAAGCAGAGTGAGAGCAGGAGGAGGAAGCAGAGTGAGACCAGGAGGAGGAAGCAGAGTGAGAGCAGGAGGAGGAAGCAGAGTGAGAGCAGGAGGAGGAAGCAGAGTGAGAGCAGGAGGAGGAAGCAGAGTGAGAGCAGGAGGAGGAAGCAGAGTGAGAGCAGGAGGAGGAAGCAGAGTGAGAGCAGGAGGAGGAAGCAGAGTGAGAGCAGGAGGAGGAAGCAGAGTGAGAGCAGGAGGAGGAAGCAGAGTGAGAGCAGGAGGAGGAAGCAGAGTGAGAGCAGGAGGAGGAAGCAGAGTGAGAGCAGGAGGAGGAAGCAGAGTGAGAGCAGGAGGAGGAAGCAGAGTGAGAGCAGGAGGAGGAAGCAGAGTGAGAGCAGGAGGAGGAAGCAGAGTGAGAGCAGGAGGAGGAAGCAGAGTGAGAGCAGGAGGAGGAAGCAGAGTGAGAGCAGGAGGAGGAAGTAGAGTGAGAGCAGGAGGAGGAAGTAGAGTGAGAGCAGGAGGAGGAAGCAGAGTGAGAGCAGGAGGAGGAAGCAGAGTGAGAGCAGGAGGAGGAAGCAGAGTGAGACCAGGAGGAGGAAGCAGAGTGAGAGCAGGAGGAGGAAGCAGAGTGAGAGCAGGAGGAGGAAGCAGAGTGAGAGCAGGAGGAGGAAGCAGAGTGAGAGCAGGAGGAGGAAGCAGAGTGAGAGCAGGAGGAGGAAGCAGAGTGAGAGCAGGAGGAGGAAGCAGAGTGAGAGCAGGAGGAGGAAGCAGAGTGAGAGCAGGAGGAGGAAGCAGAGTGAGACCAGGAGGAGGAAGCAGAGTGAGAGCAGGAGGAGGAAGCAGAGTGAGAGCAGGAGGAGGAAGCAGAGTGAGAGCAGGAGGAGGAAGCAGAGTGAGAGCAGGAGGAGGAAGCAGAGTGAGAGCAGGAGGAGGAAGCAGAGTGAGAGCAGGAGGAGGAAGCAGAGTGAGAGCAGGAGGAGGAAGCAGAGTGAGAGCAGGAGGAGGAAGCAGAGTGAGAGCAGGAGGAGGAAGCAGAGTGAGAGCAGGAGGAGGAAGCAGAGTGAGAGCAGGAGGAGGAAGCAGAGTGAGAGCAGGAGGAGGAAGCAGAGTGAGAGCAGGAGGAGGAAGCAGAGTGAGAGCAGGAGGAGGAAGCAGAGTGAGAGCAGGAGGAGGAAGCAGAGTGAGAGCAGGAGGAGGAAGCAGAGTGAGAGCAGGAGGAGGAAGCAGAGTGAGAGCAGGAGGAGGAAGCAGAGTGAGAGCAGGAGGAGGAAGCAGAGTGAGAGCAGGAGGAGGAAGCAGAGTGAGAGCAGGAGGAGGAAGCAGAGTGAGAGCAGGAGGAGGAAGCAGAGTGAGAGCAGGAGGAGGAAGCAGAGTGAGAGCAGGAGGAGGAAGCAGAGTGAGAGCAGGAGGAGGAAGCAGAGTGAGAGCAGGAGGAGGAAGCAGAGTGAGAGCAGGAGGAGGAAGCAGAGTGAGAGCAGGAGGAGGAAGCAGAGTGAGAGCAGGAGGAGGAAGCAGAGTGAGAGCAGGAGGAGGAAGCAGAGTGAGAGCAGGAGGAGGAAGCAGAGTGAGAGCAGGAGGAGGAAGCAGAGTGAGAGCAGGAGGAGGAAGCAGAGTGAGAGCAGGAGGAGGAAGCAGAGTGAGAGCAGGAGGAGGAAGCAGAGTGAGAGCAGGAGGAGGAAGCAGAGTGAGAGCAGGAGGAGGAAGCAGAGTGAGAGCAGGAGGAGGAAGCAGAGTGAGAGCAGGAGGAGGAAGCAGAGTGAGAGCAGGAGGAGGAAGCAGAGTGAGAGCAGGAGGAGGAAGCAGAGTGAGAGCAGGAGGAGGAAGCAGAGTGAGAGCAGGAGGAGGAAGCAGAGTGAGACCAGGAGGAGGAAGCAGAGTGAGAGCAGGAGGAGGAAGCAGAGTGAGAGCAGGAGGAGGAAGCAGAGTGAGAGCAGGAGGAGGAAGCAGAGTGAGAGCAGGAGGAGGAAGCAGAGTGAGAGCAGGAGGAGGAAGCAGAGTGAGAGCAGGAGGAGGAAGCAGAGTGAGAGCAGGAGGAGGAAGCAGAGTGAGAGCAGGAGGAGGAAGCAGAGTGAGAGCAGGAGGAGGAAGCAGAGTGAGAGCAGGAGGAGGAAGCAGAGTGAGAGCAGGAGGAGGAAGCAGAGTGAGAGCAGGAGGAGGAAGCAGAGTGAGAGCAGGAGGAGGAAGCAGAGTGAGAGCAGGAGGAGGAAGCAGAGTGAGAGCAGGAGGAGGAAGCAGAGTGAGAGCAGGAGGAGGAAGCAGAGTGAGAGCAGGAGGAGGAAGCAGAGTGAGAGCAGGAGGAGGAAGCAGAGTGAGAGCAGGAGGAGGAAGCAGAGTGAGAGCAGGAGGAGGAAGCAGAGTGAGAGCAGGAGGAGGAAGCAGAGTGAGAGCAGGAGGAGGAAGCAGAGTGAGAGCAGGAGGAGGAAGCAGAGTGAGAGCAGGAGGAGGAAGCAGAGTGAGAGCAGGAGGAGGAAGCAGAGTGAGAGCAGGAGGAGGAAGCAGAGTGAGAGCAGGAGGAGGAAGCAGAGTGAGAGCAGGAGGAGGAAGCAGAGTGAGAGCAGGAGGAGGAAGCAGAGTGAGAGCAGGAGGAGGAAGCAGAGTGAGACCAGGAGGAGGAAGCAGAGTGAGAGCAGGAGGAGGAAGCAGAGTGAGAGCAGGAGGAGGAAGCAGAGTGAGAGCAGGAGGAGGAAGCAGAGTGAGAGCAGGAGGAGGAAGCAGAGTGAGAGCAGGAGGAGGAAGCAGAGTGAGAGCAGGAGGAGGAAGCAGAGTGAGACCAGGAGGAGGAAGCAGAGTGAGAGCAGGAGGAGGAATAAGCAGAGTGAGAGCAGGAGGAGGAAGCAGAGTGAGAGCAGGAGGAGGAAGCAGAGTGAGAGCAGGAGGAGGAAGCAGAGTGAGAGCAGGAGGAGGAAGCAGAGTGAGAGCAGGAGGAGAAAGTAGAGTGAGAGCAGGAGGAGGAAGCAGAGTGAGAGGAGGAGGAGGAAGCAGAGTGACAGCAGGAGGAAGAAGCAGAGTGACAGCAGGAGGAGGAAGCAGAGTGAGAGCAGGAGGAGGAATAAGCAGAGTGAGAGGAGGAAGTAGAGTGAGAGCAGGACAAGGAAGCAGAGTGAGAGCAGGAGGAGGAAGCAGAGTGAGACCAGGACAAGGAAGCAGAGTGAGAGCAGGAGGAGGAAGTAGAGTGAGAGCAGGAGGAGGAAGCAGAGTGAGACCAGGAGGAGGAAGCAGAGTGAGAGCAGGAGGAGGAAGCAGAGTGAGAGCAGGAGGAGGAAGCAGAGTGAGAGCAGGAGGAGGAAGCAGAGTGAGAGCAGGAGGAGGAAGCAGAGTGAGAGCAGGAGGAGGAAGTAGAGTGAGAGCAGGAGGAGGAAGCAGAGTGAGAGGAGGAGGAGGAAGCAGAGTGAGAGCAGGAGGAGGAAGCAGAGTGACAGCAGGAGGAGGAAGCAGAGTGAGAGGAGGAGGAGGAAGCAGAGGGAGAGCAGGAGGAAGAAGCAGAGTGACAGCAGGAGGAAGAAGCAGAGTGACAGCAGGAGGAGGAAGCAGAGTGAGAGCAGGAGGAGGAAGTAGAGTGAGAGCAGGAGGAGGAAGCAGAGTGAGAGGAGGAGGAGGAAGCAGAGTGAGAGCAGGAGGAAGAAGCAGAGTGAGATCAAGAGGAGGAAGCAGAGTGAGAGCAGGAGGATAAAGCAGAGTGAGACCAGGAGGAGGAAGCAGACTGAGACCAGGAGGAGGAAGCAGAGTGAGACCAGGAGGAGGAAGCAGAGTGAGACCAGGAGGAGGAATAAGCAGAGTGAGAGCAGGAGGAGGAAGCAGACTGAGAGCAGGAGGAGGAAGCAGAGTGAGAGCAGGAGGAGGAAGCAGAGTGAGACCAGGAGGAGGAAGCAGAGTGAGACCAGGAGGAGGAAGCAGAGTGAGACCAGGAGGAGGAAGCAGAGTGAGAGCAGGAGGAGGAAGCAGAGTGAGAGCAGGAGGAGGAAGCAGAGTGAGAGCAGGAGGAGGAAGCAGAGTGACAGCAGGAGGAGGAAGCAGAGTGAGAGCAGGAGGAGGAAGCAGAGTGAGAGCAGGAGGAAGAAAAAGCAGAGTGAGAGCAGGAGGAGGAAGCAGAGTGAGAGCAGGACAAGGAAGCAGAGTGAGACCAGGAGGAGGAAACAGAGTGAGAGCAGGAGGAGGAAGCAGAGTGAGAGCAGGAGGAGGAAGCAGAGTGAGAGCAGGAGGAAGAAAAAGCAGAGTGAGAGCAGGAGGAGGAAGCAGAGTGAGAGCAGGACAAGGAAGCAGAGTGAGAGCAGGAGGAGGAAGCAGAGTGAGAGCAGGAGGAGGAAGCAGAGTGAGAGCAGGAGGAAGAAAAAGCAGAGTGAGAGCAGGAGGAAGAAAAAGCAGAGTGAGAGCAGGAGGAGGAAGCAGAGTGAGAGCAGGAGGAGGAAGCAGAGTGAGAGCAGGAGGAAGAAAAAGCAGAGTGAGAGCAGGAGGAGGAAGCAGAGTGAGAGGAGGAGGAGGAAGCAGAGTGAGAGCAGGAGGAGGAAGCAGAGTGAGACCAGGAGGAGGAAGCAGAGTGAGAGCAGGAGGAAGAAAAAGCAGAGTGAGAGCAGGAGGAGGAAGCAGAGTGAGAGCAGGAGGAGGAAGCAGAATGAGACCAGGAGGAGGAAGCAGAATGAGAGGAGGAAGCAGAGTGAGAGGAGGAAGAAGCAGAGTGAGAGCAGGAGGAGGAAGCAGAGTGAGAGCAGGAGGAGGAAGCAGAGTGAGAGCAGGAGGAGGAAGCAGAGTGAGAGCAGGAGGAGGAAGCAGAGTGAGACCAAGAGGAGGAAGCAGAGTGAGAGCAGGAGGAGGAAGCAGAGTGAGAGCAGGAGGAGGAAGCAGAGTGAGAGCAGGAGGAGGAAGCAGAGTGAGAGCAGGAGGAGGAAAAAGCAGAGTGAGACCAGGAGGAGGAAGCAGAATGAGAGCAGGAGGAAAAAGCAGAGTGGGAGCAGGAGGAGGAAGCAGAGTGAGAACAGGAGGAAGCAGAGTGAGAGCATAAGGAGGAATAAGCAGAGGGAGAGGAGGAGGAGAAAGCAGAGTGAGAAGTGGAGGAAGCAGAGTGAAAGCAGAAGGAAGAAGCAGAGTGAAATCAAGAGGAGGAAGCAACGTGAGAGCAGAAGGAGGAAGTATAGTGAGAAGAGGAATAAGTAGAATGAGAGAAGGAGGAGGTGGAAGCAGAGTTGGAGGAGGAGGAAAGGGAGAGGAGGAGAGGGGGAAGACAGAGGCAAGAAAGGAAAAGAAGAATGGACTAAAAAACTTCGTTGACATTGCAATGATGGGATTCGAGATTCATTTGATATGAACATTAATTTATTTTCACCATTGAAATACCTGTAGACAACAAGATATATAACCAAGCACAAGACATTGGTATCCGAAGTATGAAATCTTACAAACGATTCTTCATCTGACAAAGCTAGAAAGCTACGGACAGAGAGATTCATTCAAGTAAATCACGTGGAAACGCCTTTACGCCTATAAGGCCCTGCATCGCAGCTGATGTGACCTCATGGGTGATGTTACATCTCGTGGCGTGTCAAGCACGTGATCACTGCAGTGCTGTGCAGGTCAAATACACGAGCTACCTGTGACGTGGGACTGTGCAATGTGTCCACAACAGCAAACAAACTCAGCAAATGGTCATTCAGGGCGAACACTTTGTCCTACAGTGAGAAGAAATTCATTGTCTTCTTTGCTTTGTCTGCATCTCTCCTCCACTGATGCGTCTACCACGAAAGATAATTGCCGATTATTTTGTCATTCTGAGAAACAGACGACGATGTTTACATTTCAGAGTAATAAAATCGAAGCCTGTTCAACATAAGTGGCCTCGTTTTCAAGGTACTCAGTCGGAAAAACAAGCTTTGGCGTGATGCGCACAGTTCTATAAATGCGTACTTTGACTAGATTAGTAACACATAACAATGTAATGGTTTTCTTTCCCTCCCTCCCTCTCTTTCTCTCTCTCTCTCTCTCTCTCTCTCTCTCTCTCTCTCTCTCTCTCTCACACACACACACACACACACACACACACACACACACACACACACACACACACACACAAACATACTCAACACACACACATATGCATGCATTCTATCGCAAACGCATCCTCAATGTAGCGTTGATCGTCATGAACGTCTTATAGCCGACCACTCCTCAGAACTGGCGTTTGAACAATCCTAAAGTTTCATATTCAAGAACGATGCACTTGTAAGCATCATACTGTCCAAGGTCATGATAAATCTATAGAAAAGAAATGTTTGAAATCAAGCGGAATCTTTCCTTTAAAGTTGCCGACATGGAACGAATGAGAATGTCCGTTCTTGTAATGCAAGCGTGCTCGCGTATTTATGCACATGTATGTCTGTATGTAGCTATAAGTTTTTTGCATAGCGCCTGAATTCAGCAGGTCTGTTGCTCTTCAGCGCTTTACGTAGGAACAAGTTGCTGTATGATTGTTTAGCTCCGGAAGAGGGAGGTCTTCAGGCCTCCCCGGAAGTAAGGAGAGATTGAGCAGCTCTCAGTGGGTCTTGGGGAGTGTTCCTAGGTTTTGGGGCTGCTAAAGAGAAAGTCCTCTCACCCCATTTCTTGGTTTTGACTTGGGGCCATCTAAGGAGAACATGTTTGTCATTTGGTGCATGTGGGAGTTCCTTAATGTCTTCACGTGTATAATGAGCCTCGATTTGGGGTACACCACAGCAAGACGTGGAGAGAATACGATGCGAATCCAGAGTCACCTGAAAGTCTTTATCTCTTGCTGAGGTTCTCAGTTCCTGGATGCATGAGGTTTCAAAGTAACCGATCACGGTTAATGGTTTCCTTGGGTTCCAACTCGTCTCACTGTCTGCTCAAACCACCATAATCCAGTCGAAGTGTTCAATTCACAGTTACCTTCAACACCGCGCCTTCTCGTCACTGCCACGACGTACCGCACACGTCCATACCACTACAGTCGTGTACACCTCTCACACCATCGCGTGTATCCCGCACACTCCAAGCACCAGTCGCTGTCAGAGACAGAACCTTCCGATAGTTCCAACCGTTCCGCATCTCGATGCAATTTGAAACTTGCAGCAGGCTTCGATGACACGGCTGTCGGTAGAAACAGACTTGCTTCTAGAGGTTGTTTCCTTGCCTGGTGCCAGCCCCTGCAAGGAGATCCACCCTACTGTGGAGAGGTTCAGCGCTGCTACCAGACCTGCCGGGCCTGAACGAGACAGTCCGAGCTGAAGTCAGAGCTTGTTCCTTGACCACACTGCCCTGGCCTGTAGTCGCACCTTACACAGCACGCCGTCGAGAATGGGGCAAACTTTGATTTGTCAAGGTCCACGGAATGTTGTCCTCCACCTCTCTTGTTTGGGCCAGTGGCCACGGAAAGTCAGGGTTGCCACGACAATACTGCCTGTGCTGACAACTGACAGACTCTTAAAGGTGACCGCCAATCTCACTTTCCGGCTGTTGGCGCTCTAGCATCTGAAGGAATGTCTAGGCTGACCGACACCAGCTTGCAAGGGGGCAGAACGCTATTTCATATCCAGCTTTAATCTCAACATCTACGTCGCCATTTCTAATGAGGCCTCAAGCACCATCAGGGGAATAAAGTCCTTGCACGTTACCCGCGGTGGTCGGTGGCTCGGTGACCACCTATTTGTTGGGGGACGCCAGCAGCCGCAGATAGGCCGGAGACTGCAAGAAGCGGGGGTAGGAGTCCTTCTCCATCAGCGCCTGCACACGCCGCTGAGCCTCGTCGAATGTTTGCCGAGTCGGGTTGGTCACCTCGCTCATAGCTCGGCTGCGGGTATGAGAATCCAAGTTGACCTATGGAAAGATAATAGCACAAACTTAGATTTTATGCAACGCCGGCAGATAAATTCATCGTTACGTTCTTTGCACAAAAATAGGAGTGCACATTATCAGCTTCCTACAACCCTAACTTTTCCCAGACAAATGACTAACAATTTGGTCGCAGCAAATGTAGCAGCGAGCTAAGTTCTTTGTATTTTCATTCAGAGTAACCATTAAACCCTCGTGAACGCGTACTACCGGCTTCTTCTGAAATGGCTGTATCCGAAAAGGTTGGAGACGTTAGCTCTGACTCTCCATGCGATGTCTGCAAAGAACTTCGCTCAAATGAACTCCCAAGCAAGACTGACCTCTTTGGCGGAGTGCAGTGCGACGAAGTCGCCGTAGATCTGGCGGGCCATGGGTGGCATTTTTACGGGCTTGGCCGCCTTGAAAGACTGGCAGGCCAACCAGAACTCCAGGTTCTCCTCGCTGAACTCGGAGCGCAGGAAGGCTCGGAAGAGCTCCACGCCGTCTGAGGCACAGACAAAGAGTGGTAAGACCAGCGTCCAGTCAAAATCATGCAGACAGGAAAAATGTGCAATTGAATATGGACCTCATATTCCCACGCACTGGGGCAGGTACGCTACTATACCGGTAAGTGAACAGATACAAGTGCAGATAACAGTTGTTACAGGAAAACTATGGATTGAAAACACTAAGAACGTATTCCAAAGTGGCAAATATACTTTTAGTGGGTGCGTGATGGTGTATGTATGTATGTATGTGTGTGTGTGTGTGTGTGTGTGTGTGTGTGTGCGTGTGCGTGTGTGCGTGCGTGCGTGCGTGCGTGCGTGCGTGCGTGCGTGCGTGCGTGCGTGCGTGCGTGCGTGCGTGCGTGCGTGCGTGCGTGCGTGTGTGTGTACATCGCAGATTTGTCAAAGGCCTCATGTTGTTGGGCCTATCAAAACGCTTAAGCAGGAATCTAGCTAAGTACCTCAGTCTGTCAGTCATGATAGGGTCGAGGAGAGCATGGGCCAGAAGAATTTTTTTAATGGAAAGGGAAGGTAGATAGATGAAATTTTGTATGGGCTGACTTGTGAAGTTTTACTAAATCATCGTTGAAGAGACGAATCTGTCCAGATGGGTGCTTCAGTTAGACTAGTATGTATGTATGTATGTATGTATGTATGTATGTATGTATGTATGTATGTATGTATGTATGTATGTATGTATGTATGTATGTATGTATGTATGTATGTATGTATGTATGTATGTATGTATGTATGTATGTATGTATGTATGTATGTATGTATGTATGTATGTATGTATGTATGTATGTATGTATGTATGTATGTATGTATGTATGTATGTATGTATGTATGTATGTATGTATGGGGGGGTTGTGGTCTGGGCCCTACGTCCCGCACAGCAAATGGATGGTGACGCGCAACACATAGCCTCTCCCATCCTGGGGTAGTGATTGCTGCTGCAATGCAGCTCGCTGCACATGCACGCATATGGCCTCTCCTACCCAAATGCCCCTTCAGGAACACCTTCACGTGGTCCCCCTGTTATTCACAAAGCTTCCTGCAGGTGCGACCGAGCACTCGGCGGTATAACCGGGAACTGGGCAGACTGGGCTCATAAGCCTTGGTTGGCAACCAGTCTAGGAGAAGGACAACTCCGACTTCAAACCCGGGCAGATGGAGCTCGTTAGCCTCGTCAGGCAGTTCGTCTAGGAGAGGGAAACTCTGAGGTAAAACCCACCCCTGCGGGCTCGGGGTAAGAATTGACCCACCGCGTCTCCCTGCGCGATTCGTAAGAGGCGAATAAAACTAGGGCTCCGCTGCCTTGTGGATACCTTCGGGAGGAGGAAAGGCTAAGGAGTAAACCCTACACAAATCCGGAGTGAAGCCCCTAAGGCGGTTGGTCGTCAGTCTTGACCTCCTTCCGGCAGCTTCTGCAGCCAGACTGGTGCCAAACGTATCGCTCCGCGTTCCTTTGGACCACACCAGCGAGGCCGAGTGGGGGATTCTGTCGACTGGGCAACCCAGGATCTCCATACACGCTGCCCAGGCTCGCGCCCTGGAGAGGTCACTTCAGTGATCACTTGCGACAAGTGCAACAGAGCATGCGGCTCAAGGATCGGGCTCTACAGCCACAGAGTACGCTGCCTCTCAACCCCGGACTGACCAAACCTGGCGCACACCCCATAGTCTCACGAGACTGACGGATGCCAACAACAACAACAACAATGTATGTATGTATGTATGTATGTATGTATGTATGTATGTATGGATGTATGTATGTATGTATGTATGTATGTATGTATGTATGTATGTATGTATGTATGTATGTATGTATGTATGTATGTATGTATGTATGTATGTATGTATGTATGTATGTATGTATGTATGTATGTATGTATGTATGTATGTATGTATGTATGTATGTATGTATGTATGTATGTATGTATGTATGTATGTATGTATGTATGTATGTATGTATGTATGTATGTATGTATGTATGTATGTATGTATGTATGTATGTATGTATGTATGTATGTATGTATGTATGTATGTATGATTAACTATTCTAAGTGTTTTTACCATCAAGGTAATCATAATTTTCTAACTGTCTGTAAAGTCAATGTAACAAACTGATGGTAAACACTGTACAGGTGACTAACAGGCCTACAAATGTAAACTTCTGTTTGGAAAAAATAATATATTGTGATAAAGATTTTGCAAATGACAAAGGCATATCATATATTGTAGCCAAACAGAGATATGTGTTAAGCCCATATGATCAGCCGCTACTACTCTTTATTCCAAATTAGGTCTATGCTCTGTACAGTTATTCAATGGCTGAGAGTTTGTGTATTAATTTGTTCATGTGTGCAGATGTTGTACAATTTTCATGAATAAAGTCTTTTTGATATGTATGTATGTATGTATGTATGTATGTATGTATGTATGTATGTATGTATGTATGTATGTATTATGTATGTCTGTCTGTCTGTCTGTCTGTCTGTCTGTCTGTCTGTCTGTCTGTCTGTCTGTCTGTCTGTCTGTCTGTCTGTCTGTCTGTCTGTCTGTCTGTCTGTCTGTCTGTCTGTCTGTCTGTCTGTCTGTCTGTCTGTCTGTCTGTCTGTCTGTCTGTCTGTCTGTCTGTATGTATGTATGTATGTATGTATGTATGTATGTATGTATAGGTCAGTGACGTGTGCAAAGCTCAGAAAATCCTCTGGTCCATGAGCGCGTCCAGGTTTTGTGACGGTTGTAAATCGAATGCTTCCTCGATGACTTAGAAAAATCTTGGGCCAAAGCACTCACGTTTGTCGGTGAGGAGCGTCTCGAAGCTCTGGGACCACTTCTGGGCGTTGCTGCATGTCTGGGAGCCCTCCAGGCCCAGGTTGGAGTCAGTGTGACGCCGCCGCAGCGCCTGTAGCTTCCGCCGCACGTTTTTGGCACTGCACAGAGCCAAGGACAAGAGCGTTCAACAGGTGTCCAAAACACGTTCAGAAATGGGCATTTCAACTGGAATGTCAACCATACCAGATTAAAGGCATTTAAAAAATCCCCTGGCCTTCTTCACTCACAGGCACAGCTTCCTGTGAAAATTGCATAACAGTTATTTCCTAATGCCACACAGTGGGTTAAGCAAAACAGGACAGCGATGAAATGAATTGGTCTCGTCCAAAATGCAGTCCAGCAACACAATTCAACACGTCTCAAAGGTAGGCAACTAAAACGAAGACACAACAAAGAAAGAAACAAAAACTCACAGGGAGCGGGACTTGGGTTTGGGCGTGGCAACAGCGGCAGCGGACAGAGTGCCCAGGTCGTGTGCCATCATGGCGGCATCTGCGGAGGTGGTCTTGTGGATGGGTCGTGGCTTGCTGCACTCACCCTCCACCTCCTCCTCGTTGCCCAGGGACAGCTTGGCGCGTCGCATCTCCATCTGTCGAGGAACAAAGACGCAGAGAGTGAGCAACTTGCGTAAGGAACAAACGCGGAGACCTGTCATTAACGTCGCCAACGCTATTTGTTTGAAGTACCAAACGAAACCATGTTGGCAGTGAATCATGTCGAAAGGTTCCGACACAGTACGTCTTCTGTTTCGCAACTAGGAAATCAGAGCCACAGACCCGGCATGGCATGGACCTTTGCACGTTACTGACAATGACGAGGACAACGAGAAGACGGATGACTGCGAGAGGAGCAGACCTTGCAGTGTGGCAGTGGGATAGATCTACCTGGGTGGGAAAAACAATGTCCTATGACGCCATGACGACTAGCTGGGTTCTCCAAGAAGGCAACAACGGCCAGTCCAGGCTTTTTTGTTCCCAAAGAAGGCTTTAACAGAAAACACTTCACTTCGTGTCCTGGACAAGCCCTCGCCAAACGCACAAGCAATTTAATGCTTGCTCTGACGACAGAATGGCAGTGGAAGGAGAGAGGGAGGTTGCCAGGGGAAGTCGTTCAAGGCGAGTGAGAATCAGTGATACACCAAAAGCCTGTGAATACTCCTCGCATGAGAGCCTTAAAAGGGCATGGACAATCATTAGCAGCGCAGCCAACTGCAGTCCATACGAGAAAGGCTTGCTGAACACAGCCTTTCTGGCACAAGGTCGGGATATGCTGGTCTTGCACAACAGAAGTGTTGTGTACCAAATGGGGTGCTAACAATACCAATTTAGGATCACTACATACGACTGGGGGCTTTAGGATGGCCCATCTTCCTCAAACGATTATTATGATCTACGATTTACTGTTCTCACATACGACCGATACATTTGTTTCGACGACAGCCTGACAAATCAGAGCCCAGCGCCGTTGACACTGCCACTCCCTCCTGAGGTGGTTCACAAAACATAACTGCGTCCAAACTTCTGCCACGGACACTTTCTCGTCAAGTCTTTTTGAGTAATGCCTCTGAATCCGCCGCTCTACGTAAACTGGCCGCCCTGGAATCCCGCTCGGGATGCCTAATTTTCCACAGAGCAAGCTCCCTACAGACCTTCATGTGTGCAACTCGTCGCACAGAGAATCCTACCCAAACAAACACACTTGCTTCAACAAAACGTCACGTACTGATTTTGCTCTGAAAGAATCTAAGCTGCCAGCAACGTATTACAAGGCGCAACAATCATGCATAGGAATTACGACTGCTGAATTGGCAGAGGGCTGAGCAATTTCCCAATGAAATGCCCTTCACAGCAACGACTGACTGGAGCAAGCCCAGCGAGCACACCATGGAGGCAAAAGGTCAGAAAGAGATGCTACCCTGAGAGACAAATGAGTGACCACAAGAACTGGCTGGCAGAAAGCTGGAGCTGGAGCCAGGTCACGCTTGACCTTAGACACAGCAGCCTTGCCGTCTCTCCCACTTACTCGCTCTGCAGGCCGGGCTTCTATTACCATTTCCATCTGTCCGTCCATCTGCCTGACTGTGTGACTGTCTTTCTCCACTCTGTCTTCGCCACCCCAGCGCCTGTCCAAACAGGAGACAGAGGGGACACTGGCATTCGTCCCCAGACTGTCAGAGGAGGGAGGTGTCGGGGCAGAGCTAGGGGAGGGCAGTGCGTGAGGCAAACCACGAAGTGAGGTAAAGGGAGAAAGAGATTGGAGTCAGAAGAGTGAGGCCTCAACTAGTCGATCGATAAAGTTCCTGGCTGCCGCGCTGCCACAAGTCTATCCTGCCGCAAGAGTGGGTACGGTAGAGGGCTGCAGGGATGGGGAGACAGAGAGGAGACGGGGAAGCAGGGTAAGAGGGGAGGGAAAGGGAGGCATGGAAGTAGACACACAGGGGGACGCTGGGGTGTTTGTGTGAAGACAGCAAGCTGAACTTTGCTAGAGGAAGTCAAATATATCATGTCTTCCATGCTGACAATACAGCTACGGAGCTTCTGGCGAGGCAATCCCGCTTTCACCATAAGGCCCCCACCAGGAAAGCCAGCACGACAACATGCAGACATAGAGTGAATGGAGTTAGAGCCAGGTTGACTAAAGCACACCCGCCTCAACAGCCCTTGCACCTAGCGTCCACGCTTGAAGAATCACACCATGAATACACAGCAACTCCTGTTGTTAAGTATGTTGTCCTGAAACTTTCTAATATAACATTCGATAAGTTAATTTCACATTCTCAGAAACTCAATAATAACAAAACAACAACGACGACGAGGACGACGATGATGATGATGTTGTTTTCATCTTGATGATTTATTTTTGTGCAATTCTACCTCCTGTTGCTGCAGTGCATGGCTTGGTACCCAATATACTTCTCAGCTGTAGAAGCATTGTGGTTAGCACTTTGCCAGTTTGCCAACTCTAGGACCCGTGCAGCTTGGAACGCCGCAAACCGGCAAGCCGAGAAGTGTGCAGAAAAATCCCCTCAAGCACAGAAGGCACTGGTTTACCATGGCATGCATGCACATGCAATATTTGGGACAGGAAAAGTAGGCATGGGTTTACCATGGCATGCATGCACATGCCATATTTGGGACAGGAAAAGTAGGCATGGGTTTATCATGGCATGCATGCACATTCCACATTTGGGACAGGAATAGTAGGCATGGGTTTACCATGGCATGCATGCACATGCCACATTTGGGACAGGAAAAGTATGCATGGGTTTACCATGGCATGCATGCACATGCAATATTTGGGACAGGAAAAGTAGGCATGGGTTTATCATGGCATGCATGCACATTCCACATTTGGGACAGGAAAGGTAGGCATGGGTTTACCATGGCATGCATGCACATGCCATATTTGGGACAGGAAAAGTAGGCATGGGTTTACCATGGCATGTATGCACATGCCATATTTGGGACAGGAAAAGTAGGCATGGGTTTACCATGGCATGCATGCACATGCAATATTTGGGACAGGAAAGTAGGCATGGGTTTACCATGGCATGCATGCACATGCAATATTTGGGACAGGAAAAGTAGGCAGGGGTTTACCATGGCATGCATGCACATGCCACATTTGGGACAGAAAAGTAGGCATGGGTTGCCATGGCATGCATGCACATTCCACATTTGGAACAGGAAAGTAGGCATGGGTTTACCATGGCATGCATGCACATGCCTCATTTGGGACAGGAAAGGTAGGGGTTTACCATGGCATGCATGCGCATGCCACATTTGGGATAGGAAAGGTAGGCATGGGTTTACCATGGCATGCATGCACATGCCTCATTTGGGACAGGAAAGGTAGGCATGGGTTTACCATGGCATGCATGCACATGCCTCATTTGGGACAGGAAAGGTAGGCATGGGTTTACCATGGCATGCATGCACATGCCTCATTTGGGACAGGAAAGGTAGGGGTTTACCATGGCATGCATGCACATGCCACATTTGGGACAGGAAAGGTAGGCATGGGTTTACCATGGCATGCACATGCCACATATGGGTCACAACAGGTAGGGATTTACCGTGGCATGCATGCACATGCCACATTTGGGACAGGAAAGGTAGGCATGGGTTTACCAAGCATGCACATGCCACATTTGGGACAGGAAAGGTAGGCATGGGTTTACCATGGCATGCACATGCCACATATGGGTCACAACAGGTAGGGATTTACCGTGGCATGCATGCACATGCCTCATTTGGGACAGGAAAGGTAGGCATGGGTTTATCATGGCATGCATGCACATGCCACATTTGGGACAGGAAAGGTAGGGGTTTACCATGGCATGCATGCACATGCCTCATTTGGGACAGGAAAGGTAGGCATGGGTTTACCATGGCATGCACATGCCACATATGGGTCACAACAGGTAGGGATTTACCGTGGCATGCATGCACATGCCTCATTTGGGACAGGAAAGGTAGGCATGGGTTTGTCATGGCATGCACATGCCACATATGGGTCACAACAGGTAGGGATTTACCGTGGCATGCATGCACATGCCATATTTGGGACAGGAAAGGTAGGCATGGGTTTACCATGGCATGCATGCACATGCCTCATTTGGGACAGGAAAGGTAGGGGTTTACCATGGCATGCATGCACATGCCTCATTTGGGACAGGAAAGGTAGGCATGGGTTTACCATGGCATGCTCATGCCACATATGGGTCACAACAGGTAGGGATTTACCGTGGCATTGCATGCACATGCCACATTTGGGACAGGAAAGGTAGGCATGGGTTTACCAAGCATGTACATGCCACATATGGGTCACAACAGGTAGGGATTTACTGTGGCATGCATGCACATGCCTCATTTGGGACAGGAAAAGTAGGCATGGGTTTACCATGGCATGCATGCACATGCCTCATTTGGGACAGGAAAGGTAGGGGTTTACCATGGCATGCATGCACATGCCTCATTTGGGACAGGAAAGGTAGGCATGGGTTTACCATGGCATGCACATGCCACATATGGGTCACAACAGGTAGGGATTTACCATGGCATGCATGCACATGCCACATTTGGGACAGGAAAGGTAGGCATGGGTTTATCATGGCATGCATGCACATGCCACATTTGGGACAGGAAAGGTAGGCATGAGTTTACCATGGCATGCATACACATACCTTATTTGGGACAGGAAAGGGTAATCAGAACGAGCCAACTAGCACCATGAAAAGAGGAAGGTTAATGAAAGGATTGAGTCACATTAATACAAGAGACTACACTTATAGTCCCAAAAGATTAAAATGAGAGGGGGGGGGGGGGGGGGGGGGGGGAGAGCATTTGTACCTGCACCTCAGAATTGTGAGATGAAATAATTATCATTTATAATAGGGCCATGAAAAGCTATACTCGGTAAAGCAGTGATCGAGCCTCTCAGCCGGCTGAACACTAAAGTTGCTGTGAATATTACCACCCCCCCCCCCTCCCCCCCACCCCCCCCCCCCCCCCAAGAAAAAAATGTGATTAGGAAGTTTCCAGTTGGAAGGATTTCGCTGTTGCCGACGAGATGACCAGAAGGGAGGACACCGAGAAACTGGCATTGGAATGAGATGGCGAGCAGAAACACAAACCAAGAAACGAGACCGACTGGAGGGTGAGGTGGGGTAGAGAAACCTCATCAATAACCGAGAGACATTGGAAGGTGGGATGGTGGAAAGAAAAGCTCACCCAGATACG
>JAWQFJ010000309.1:0-27500 GCA_034096865.1 Theodoxus fluviatilis | reverse complement strand
GGGATGGTTGTTGGGATAGGAAGCGAGGGAGAGAGAGGCAGACAGCCTGCCATAATGAGGGAGCACTGGGTGGCCTCTGTCTGACTCAGCCCGACCAGTCACGGTTCGCACCCACTTTACCTTTCTGGGGAAACTGTAGATAAGATTAAGCCTGCATACTCTTTCCACAAAGAGTGCTACACTACACATATTTTCTCTTTATAGAGCGTTTCTCTCTCACAGAGAGAGAGAGAGAGAGAGAGAGAGAGAGAGAGAGAGAGAGACGGACGGACGGACGGACGGACGGACGGACAGACAGACAGACAGACAGTCAGACAGACAGACAGACAGACAGACGGACGGACGGACGGACGGACGGACGGACAGGACGGAAAGACAGTTAGTTATATATTGCGTACTTTAGTGACTCAAATCTCTTGGGAAGCGTCCCTGTTGCCAGGTTGCACGAGAATTTCCCCACAAGCAGAGTGTCATGTGCAAGGTTGCCACTAGAAATCCCCCACAAGCAAAGTGTCAAGACAGACCAGTGCAAGGCGTAGCTGTTGCCAGCTGGAGAGTTCGAATGGATCCAATCGATAACAAGCAAGGAGCAGACCCAGTCTTTCTACCAGGGATGTTCTGCATCACAATACAAGAGCAGCTCTCATTCGCAGCGTGCCCCATGGTTCCTTCGTGGCACTGTGCACGCTCAAAAGCCGTTCCATCCAGCTGTCCCACCTGGGATGCCTCATCTGCTCAAACTCTCTCTGCCTGTTTCATCCAATCTATAGGCCCCCCCCCCCCCCCCCCCCCCCCCGGAAGTGTACCAGCGCCAATTGCCACACCCAGCTTGTTTCAATGCTTTCAGTTGACACTTTGGTATGTAGATACACTCCAAAGCCCCCCGACTAAAGTTGAATGACGCAGCTATCTGTTGGAGATGGGGAGTGGGAGTGGTGCATGGTTTAGTACTGGCATTACTGGATTACTTTGGACAGCAAATGGTCATTTGTTGGTGCAGCGACTAGCGAGTCGCAACAAGGGTTGGTACGTGACTATTTGCACCATACATTTATTTATAACAGAAGAGCTGATGCTGCGCAGTTTTCATCAAGAGGCAAATTCATTGGTCAACTCCAGATTGTTTTGATAACATTCTGTAAGATGGTACTTAATCATTCCCACAGTGACCACGGCATGGCCGGAAACCCCGCCTAGTCTGAATTGGCCATTCATGCATTCATACGCCTTGGCTGTATGGGCGAGTGGGAAGCGGCCAGGTGCTGTGGGAGTTTCCTTTTCTGTGCCAAAGACGGTGGGGGTACTTCGCACGTACGCTAGAGCGATGTGGTTTCTACAGACCCTCTCTGCCACCTCTCATGCACTGCTGTCCGCGCAAGACTTAGCTGCTCCGTCCTAACTTTGCTTTCTTCCAGCCTCCCACTCCTCCCATCCGAAGCAAAAGAAGGTGCGACGCTGCTTCAGCATCACTGATTTCCACATAGCTATCGCTGACAGCAAGAGAAAAAGCGTTTTATCACGTCCCATGCCATCTCTTCCCACAATGGCTGAAAGATTGCTTTATCCACACTATGTGCCTGTCTGACATACTGTTGTCGTGCTGCAGCAACCGACTTCATTTGCCCTGCCTAGTGCTCATTTATTTTCATTGTCATGCCTGTCAGGTTTACAATCTAAATTGAAGTTTGAGAATCGAACCATTTTCATGTACGTCAAAGATGAAAACAGAGTTTGCAATAAAAAAACTGAATCCTTCATCTTTTCTGCGTATCACACGAAACGTCAATATTGTAAAAAGAGGTACGCCATCAAAGGAAATGTTTAAAAGTACTCCCGGTAACAGGGAAAAAGCAGCCAGTCAGCCAGGAAAGCAAGCAGGGAGGCAGGCAGATGAGCAGAAAACCAGGCAGACAGACAGGAAAACAGGCAGGCAGACAGGAAAGCAGGCAGGCAGACAAGAAAGCAGGCAGGTAGAAAGGAAAGCATTCAGACTGGCAGGAAAGCTGGCAGGAAGACAGGAAAGCAGACAGACAGACAGGCAGGAAAGCAATCAAACAGGAAAGCAGGCAGGTAGGCAGGAAAACAGGCAGGCAGAGAAGAAAAGCAGGCAGGCAGACAGGAGAGCAGGCAGAAAGACAGGAAAGCAGACGGCCAGGAAAACAGGCAGGTACGCAGAAAAGCAGACAGACAGGCACAAAAGCAGACAGACAGGCAGGAAAGCAGGCAGGCAGGCATGACAGCAGACGGCCAGGAAAACAGATAGGTACACAGGAAAGCAGGCAGACAGGCAGAAAAGTAGACAGACAGGCAGAAGAGCAGGCAGACAGGCATGAAAGCTGACGGCGGGGAAAACAGGTAGGTACACAGGGCCGGACTAGGTACAGTGAAGTGTGGGGGGGGGGGGGGGGGGGTGCAAAAGGGGGTCCAGGGGGGGTGAAGGATATGTGATATTTCAAGATGGAAAGACGGGGCGGGGGGAGGGGGGGGCTTGAATTTTCTCCTCGGATTTACAAATGATTGAAACCCCCCTCCCCCAAGAAAAAAAGCAACCCCAAAAAAAACCTTCATAGTTGAGGTACATGTTTAGGCGGGGGGGTGGGGTGTTTACGTAACCCCTGTAACCCCCCCCCCCCCCCCCTCTAGTCCGGCCCTGGTACACAGGAAAAGCAGGCAGATATGCAGGAAAGTAGACAGACAGGCAGGAAAACAGGCAGACAGGCAGGGAACAGGCTGAAAAGCAGACAGACAGGCAGAAAAGCAGACAGGCAGGGAAACTGAGAGACAGGCAAAAAAGCAGACAGACAGGCAGAAAAGCAGACAGGCAGGAAAGCGGGCAGACAGGCAGAAAAGCAGACAGGCAGGGAAACTGAGAGACAGGCAAATAAGCAGACAGACAGGCAAAAAAGCAGACAGACAGGCAGGAAAGCAGGCAGACAGGCAGAAAAGCAGACAGGCAGGGAAACTGAGAGACAGGCAAAAAAGCAGACAGACAGGCAAATAAGCAGACAGACAGGCAGAAAAGCAGAGTGATAAGCCGAAAAGCAGACAGACAAGCAGAATAGCAAATACACAGGCAGGAAAATAGGCAGGTAGACAGAAAAGCAGAGTGACAAGCAGAAAAGCAGACAGACAGGCAGAATAGCAGACAGACAAGCAGAAAAGCAGATAAACAGGCATGAAGGCAGAAAAGCAGGCGGGTAGGCAGGAAAGCAGGCAGGTAGGCAGGCAGACATGTGAGAAAAGAGGCAGATAGGCAGGAAAGCAGGCAGGAAAGCAGGCAGACATGCAGGAAAAGAGGCAGATAGGCAGGAAAGCAGGCAGACATGCAGGACAAGAGGCAGATAGGCAGGAAAGCAGGCAGACATGCGGGAAAAGAGGCAGATAGGCAGGAAAGCAGGCAGGAAAGCAGGCAGACATGCAGGAAAAGAGGCAGATAGGCAGGAAAGCAGGCAGACGTGCGGGAAAAGAGGCAGATAGGCAGGAAAGCAGGCAGGAAAGCAGGCAGACATGCAAGAAAAGAGGCAGATAGGCAGGAAAGCAGGTAGGAAATCAGGCAGACGTGCAGGAAAAGAGGCAGATAGACAGGAAAGCAGGCAGACGTGCAGGAAAAGAGGCAGATAGACAGGAAAGCAGGCAGACATGCTGGAAAAGAGGCAGATAGGCAAGAAAGCAGGCAGGAAAGCAGGCAGACATGCAGGAAAAGAGGCAGATAGGCAGGAAAGCAGGTAGGAAATCAGGCAGACGTGCAGGAAAAGAGGCAGATAGACAGGAAAGCAGGCAGACATGCAGGAAAAGAGGCAGATAGGCAGGAAAGCAGGCAGACATGCAGGACAAGAGGCAGATAGGCAGGAATGCAGGCAGACATGCGGGAAAAGAGGTAGATAGGCAGGAAAGCAGGCAGGAAAGCAGGCAGACATGCGGGAAAAGAGGCAGATAGGCAGGAAAGCAGGCAGGAAAGCAGGCAGACATGCGGGAAAAGAGGCAGATAGGCAGGAAAGCAGGCAGGAAAGCAGGCAGACATGCGGGAAAAGAGGCAGATAGGCAGGAAAGCAGGCAGGAATGCAGGCAGACATGCAGGAAAAGAGGCAGATAGGCAGGAAAGCAGGCAGGAAAGCAGGCAGACATGCGGGAAAAGAGGCAGATAGGCAGGAAAGCAGGCAGGAAAGCAGGCAGACATGCAGGAAAAGAGGCAGATAGGCAGGAAAGCAGGCAGACATGCGGGAAAAGAGGCAGATAGGCAGGAAAGCAGGCAGACATGCAGGAAAAGAGGCAGATAGGCAGGAAAGCAGGCAGACATGCAGGAAAAGAGGCAGATAGGCAGGAAAGCAGGCAGGAAAGCAGGCAGACGTGCAGGAAAAGAGGCAGATAGGCAGGAAAGCAGGCAGGAAAGCAGGCAGACGTGCGGGAAAAGAGGCAGATAGGCAGGAAAGCAGGCAGACATGCAGGAAAAGATGCAGATAGGCAGGAAAGCAGGCAGGAAAGCAGGCAGACGTGCAGGAAAAGAGGCAGATAGGCAGGAAAGCAGGCAGGAAAGCAGGCAGACATGCAGGAAAAGAGGCAGGAAAGCAGGCAGGAAAGCAGGCAGACGTGCAGGAAAAGAGGCAGATAGGCAGGAAAGCAGGCAGACATGCAGGAAAAGAGGCAGATAGGCAGGAAAGCAGGCAGACATGCAGGAAAAGAGGCAGATAGGCAGGAAAGCAGGCAGACGTGCGGGAAAAGAGGCAGATAGGCAGGAATGCAGGCAGACATGCGGGAAAAGAGGCAGATAGGCAGGAAAGCAGGCAGACGTGCGGGAAAAGAGGCAGATAGGCAGGAATGCAGGCAGACATGCGGGAAAAGAGGCAGATCGGCAGGAAAGCAGGCAGGAAAGCAGGCAGACATGCAGGAAAAGAGGCAGATAGGCAGGAAAGCAGGCAGACATGCAGGAAAAGAGGCAGATAGGCAGGAAAGCAGGCAGGAAAGCAGGCAGACGTGCAGGAAAAGATGCAGATAGGCAGGAAAGCAGGCAGGAAAGCAGGCAGACATGCAGGAAAAGAGGCAGATAGGCAGGAAAGCAGGCAGGAAAGCAGGCAGACGTGCAGGAAAAGAGGCAGATAGGCAGGAAAGCAGGCAGACATGCAGGAAAAGAGGCAGATAGGCAGGAAAGCAGGCAGACATGCGGGAAAAGAGGCAGATAGGCAGGAAAGCAGGCAGACATGCAGGAAAAGAGGCAGATAGGCAGGAAAGCAGGCAGGAAAGCAGGCAGACGTGCAGGAAAAGAGGCAGATAGGCAGGAAAGCAGGCAGACATGCAGGAAAAGAGGCAGATAGGCAGGAATGCAGGCAGACATGCAGGAAAAGAGGCAGATAGGCAGGAAAGCAGGCAGACATGCAGGAAAAGAGGCAGATAGGCAGGAAAGCAGGCAGACATGCAGGAAAAGAGGCAGATAGGCAGGAAAGCAGGCAGACATGCAGGAAAAGAGGCAGATAGGCAGGAATGCAGGCAGACATGCAGGAAAAGAGGCAGATAGGCAGGAAAGCAGGCAGACATGCAGGAAAAGAGGCAGATAGGCAGGAAAGCAGGCAGACATGCAGGAAAAGAGGCAGATAGACAGGAAAGCAGGCAGGAAAGCAGGCAGACATGCAGGAAAAGATGCAGATAGGCAGGAAAGCAGGCAGACATGCAGGAAAAGAGGCAGATAGGCAGGAATGCTGGCAGACATGCGGGAAAAGAGGCAGATCGGCAGGAAAGCAGGCAGGAAAGCAGGCAGACATGCAGGAAAAGATGCAGATAGGCAGGAAAGCAGGCAGACGTGCAGGAAAAGAGGCAGATATACAGGAAAGCAGGCAGGAAATCAGGCAGGAAAACAGGCGGGTAGGCAGGAGAGCAGGCGGGTAGGCAGGAAAGCAGGCAGGCATGTGGGAAAAGATCGCAGACAGGCAGGAAAGCAGGCAGGCATGCAGGAAAAGAGCCAGATAGACAGGAAAGCAGGCGCAGACATGCAGGAAAAGAGGCATGTAGGCAGGAAAGCAGGCAGACATGCAGGAAAAGAGGTAGGTAGGCAGGAAAGCAGGCAGGTAGGCTGGAAAGCAAACAGGTTGGCAGAAAACCATGTAGACAAGAAGGAAAGCATGTAGACAGGCTGGGAAAGCTAGCTAACAGGAAAACATAAATCACAAATCTGTACTATGAAGGTACTTGAAACGTGGGCTAAGAAAAATATGAAAAGAATGAAAGGAGAAGAAGTGGGGTTACCGATTTAAAGGACCAACAGTACGTACAGAGATGGCAAAGGGTCGGAAAAGAAGAAAGTCAATGGGCAGAAGTGTTTCAACAAGACAAAATCGCTGTGTGTGGAAAGCTCAGAAATCGTTATTTCGCTTGCATATAAAGTTGCAAGCTGAGAATTCACAGATTGCAGAAGAGCTCGAGGAACAGCGGCGTTTCCTCACGTACACTACCACAGCTCACTGAAGAGAAGAAGTAGAAGAAGGTGGGACACTCACGTGCACCATGTTGAGCATGAAGCGTGGAGCCAGAGCTCTATAGGAGGATGTGGTAGATCACACTGGGCTCAGGGCAGTATTGGGCTGGCTGGAGTAGAGGGACAGTGGCTTTAGTGGACGCCTGACAGACTGAGAGAGCCAGCACACACACACACAACGTACACACACTTCAGGCCGTGCTGGCTCCGTGCAGGGCTGGCGCTCGATACAGTCGGGACAGCGCTGCTCCTGGTTTTAAGGCGGTTCCTACGTCACAACTGGCTCTGGAGTCAATCCAATAAGATATTTTTAGAGGGCACCGCCTCCCTCAGCGTTGCGCACATCGGCAGCGGCAAAGTCCTGAAGCTCTGCGATCCAGGGATCGAAGCAGGCAGACAGACAGACAGACAGACAGACAGACAGGCAGGCAGGCAGGCAGGCAGACAGACAGGCAGGCAGGCAGACAGACTGGAAGGCAGACAGGAAGGCAGGCAGACAGGCAGGAAAGAAGTAGGCAGACAGGTAGGCAGACTGACAGGCAGGCAGACAGGCAGGCAGACGGGCAGGTAGGCAAAGAGGCAGGCAGGCAAGCAGATAGATAGGCAGGCAGGCAGGCAGGGGAGTCGAGAGATATGGTGATACTTGCGAATGAGGCAGGCAGGAGGGCTTACTGCTCCATACTGAGCCTGGTGGAGTACAGCGGTCCAATACCCAATCAGTTGCACCCACTGACATCAAGGGCAGGGGGAGGGCACCGAGCACACTCGGCAGAACAGTCCATGCAACTATCTCTACACATTGACTCTCACTGGGTCCACATGGTGTCTTTGGTTGTGTCCTTATTCCACAGTCCTCCATGAAGAGGCCTTTTCCTAGTCGTAGTGCTTGAGCAGGTTTTCTTGTTTCTGAGCCCACCAGGCAGAAGTCAGGCACTAGTGTCGTTTCTCATTGGAATCGTGATGTGCACTGGAGTGCGCTCAGAGCCGACAGTGATTCATACCATCATCTCAGTCAAACTCGCCAAGCCCGTACACACATCATTCGAGCGCACCCATGCACGTGCGCGCATTCTCTCTCTCTCTCTCTCTCTCTCTCTCTCTCTCTCTCTCTCTCTCTCTCTCTCTCTCTCATGACTGCTGCAAGCAAGGACTGAATAGCAAGATCAGTACCATTGAGAGGTTTATATTCTATCGATCATTCAAATATGATCTTCAGTGTGAAAACTATTTACAGACTAGCAACATTACAAAGTTTACAGTAGCACTAACCCGTTTCAGACTAAAAAGAAATGATCGAATTACGATTATAAACGCTGTCCATTTTGTAGTGACTGCATTGAAGCCAAATTCCACTTCCTACTATAATGCAGCTTATACAAAGAACACAGAAAAAAGTATTTAGACTACTATATCAGATATATGGATAGCAAGTGATTCAGTCCTACTTTCTTAATAAACGGGAAAGGTTATATAAGAATTTAAAAAGTCGTTATGGTTATACACTAAGCCATGAAACTTCGTAGACAATATGTGGAAAATGAATATGCATACAATATTACTTAACACCAAGGACCAAGCTGTTTCACAAACACAAATGATGTACATGACTAGAGTAATGCGTTATTGAAATGTACGATTGTTGTAAATTACGAATTGTAAATTTATTACCCCATCTTACCACCCACCACCCACCACCCCACAACCACTCTTCCCATTGCAACATTGTGACGGGCCGCCGGCCTAAACAATAGGCCTAAAGAAGTCAAAGTCAAAGTCTCTCTCTCTCTCTCTCTCTCTCTCTCTCTCTCTCTCTCTCTCTCTCTCTCTCTCTCTCTCTCTCTCTCTCTCTCTCTCTCTCTCTGTGATTCGCGCGAGTGGCTTTGGCGAGGACGGTCGAGTTGTGACCAGCTCCGATGTGAAGGCTAGCTCTCGCGGATGTAGTTGCTTCTGGACTCCTATTACATGCCAAGACTGCGCACGTAAACTCTACGACAGCTCTCTGTGAGTTTCTTTGCTTGTGTACGCCGCTCTAAACTCTTTAAGTTTTGTGACTTGTTGCAAAAGAATAGCACTGTCGGTCGGTGGAGCACACAGCGTGCAACTTGTGCAACTCGACGCATCCGTTCACTGCTGGTCTTGCCATTCTAGATGCAAGGCTATTGCAGCAACACAAGGCCTGCTGTGTACAAACTTTTAATTTGTCGTGTATTCGCGAATAACCCTCGTGACTATTTTTGTGCTACATTGTGTTTCTTTTGACTGCGATGAATTGATTGACAAGGACCTCAGATTGACCATGAAGCCAGTTGCTGAACATTTGCAGTGCTATTCTCGCGGAATGTGATGAAAACGTTGAGGATTTAACATGTATCCTTATTGAAGGATTAAGCCTACTTATTTTATTTATGTAAAACAGGAAACATTTTGAAGAGAAACTTTGCCCAGAGAGAACTACTCACATTTTAAAGTGGAAGTGTACCGAGTGCGAATCGGTACTCACTATTGTTGAGTACGTGAAATGCGGGCAGGACCGTGCAAACCAAGAGACAATGAAAAATGGAAGCCGCCAAATGAACGTTATTCGGAGCAACTGTGTGAACTACGAACGGGCGTTCACTTGTCACTTGGCAGGGCTAGGACAGTTACTTGTTTTATAGCCCTGTACGTGTTGGTGCTCTCAGCGTGTGTTTTAAAGCCGCGGCTGCCTGACAAGAACCTCCATGATTTGTCAGCGCGGATGATACTGGCAGGTGATATTTCCAGAAATCATGGTCTTGGTTCCGGAGACAACTTCCACTTCCAACCCATGAGCGCACCTCCTGGCTGGGCAGTGCATAATGAGCTAGATAGCCTGTACGACCAACTTAGGCACGCACAGTATCTTTCAACGTTGACCTTAGGTCTTGTGCAAAGAATGTGGTCAACGATATATGAAAAAGAGACAATGGAAGGCCCACTGCAACATTCTGGAAAGACAGATTGGCGTCTTGCAACATGATGCTTTCGCGCTGAGAAACCAAATGAACTTTATGCAGTGGGAGGTCCAACGATTAATCCCCAATGCCAGGATGCACGAACCGAGACACCTCCCAGAAAACGCTAGTACCCCTGGTAGTGACAACCCTGAAGGCGGACGGCACTATGTTGATTATCGGATAGGCAGGACTGCCCGTACGGTGCAGAACAAAGACCCACATACCAGCCGGAGACGGGCTGGTAGAGGACGGAGAACTCTTGTGGAGGTGCCCGTAACTGGTGATTTTACTCGGAATAAGCATGGAGATGCATTCGACACAAGAACCAACATCGAACACGATCGAAGTCCGACTGGCGATACCAGGTGTTCACGGCAGATGGAGGCTCCATCAACGGCACCCCACACTGCTACGTCTCCCCATTTCCTGAACTCAAGATCGTCCGACCCACTTTCAGTGCTTGACCACAGATCGCTCGATGATTGTGCCCTGTCGACGCCAGTGTGCTCTGCGCGGGCGGACAGTGGGAACAGCAACCCAACGGACGAGCATGTGCGTGTGCGTGTCTCTCAGCATAAGAGATCCAGAACCGCTGGCAACAGGACGCAGAGCACGATGCTTGAGTGGCTCAACAGGACCAGAAAACGCAGGCTCCAATGACGAAAGGAGGGCCACCGCTCAACGGAGGCGCTGCCCCAGCGAAGAGAGGCGAAATCGAGCGGCAGTGGCGAGACCTGTGGAGGAAACGTCTTCCGTCGATTTCACGAATACTAGCACAGGTCCTGGTCCGGCGACCAACGACTGCGTTCGGCCACAGACGGGTGTGGACAATGGCAGGCTGCGGAGTCCAGCGGATACACGAAGCTCAGTACAAAAGTGGCTGCGAACTGAGGAGACTGCCTCAGTCTCCACCGGCTGTGAAGGGAGCGACGTGGCGGATGCCCTAGAGCCAGGGGTTGGTGACATCACCGCAAATTGTCTCTGTTTGAGGTGGTAGCATACCTGATGAATTAGCATGTGGTGACTCGCAGACACAAATGGGTGTGTGGCATGGCAGATTAGGAGTGTAGCGGAGACCTGCCCATCCCGCAGAGTTGCCAGCGACTTC
Source organism: Theodoxus fluviatilis (assembly GCA_034096865.1). Classification (NCBI taxonomy): domain Eukaryota; kingdom Metazoa; phylum Mollusca; class Gastropoda; order Cycloneritida; family Neritidae; genus Theodoxus; species Theodoxus fluviatilis. The sequence goes on along the minus strand of JAWQFJ010000309.1, from coordinate 16,954 downwards.
TTTGAGGATTCTTCAGAGCTCTTCTGACGTCCCCCTCCGACGGCCCGTCTTAACATGTGGTGCAGATGGGCCACAACGCGGAGGTACGCAAGCTACAAATAATTTTAACAGAACACCAACAGAACTTCGATTTTACTATACACTTTGATGATTAATTTGTCTTCCACTCTCCAGCTATCAAACTTGCCCACCATGGCAGGAGATCTGGAGGTGCTTTGATTTTGGTGAAAAAGTCTACCATACTTTATAGCTGAAATACCATACTTCATAGCTGAAATGTTTCGAGATTTAAGTGTGCCAATACAAAGATAAAACTGATACATGCAATGTGGTCTTGCTTGAAGATGAGCTCTTACGAATACAATAACTTTTCCCCTGTGCATCAGTGTTAATATGTAGTGACCCGAACGCCCGAACTGGCTTCTGGAATGTGCACAGTGACTCGGAGGATGAAGATGATGGGTGGGTCCCGGACAATTGCTTATGTTCAGAGACAACTAACACCCGCCAATCCCAGGACTCCAGCACGAATGAGTTTGGACGAGTTCTGATTGATTTGTATAAAGTGCATCTAAGTATTTTAAATGGAAGTATGTTTGGCCACAAAGTAGGCCGTCTTACGTACCTTTCCCAGCACAGGGACAGTGTCATTGACTATGGTTTAATATGTATGAGTAAATTTAACCTTGCGCTTGATTTTAGAGTAGAACAGATTTTTTCTAGCCACATGCCTCTTGAGATTGGTATTGAAACGAAAGTGTACCATCGGAATCAGTCAACCTTTTTGGGGAGAAGATATATAAAGTTATATGGGATGCCGTAAAAACTAATATAACGACTCCTGAATTTAGGGCAGATATTAACAAAGTTCGCCAATTATTAAATGTTGACATCAATGATGCCCTAGATTTTCTGAGGCAGCTTATGTTATCTAATGCCCATTGTATGTATCGTACAACCGGAGTAGGATCGTCCACGGTAAAAAGTTCATCAAAATGGTTTGACATTAAAATTTGAATGTGCCAAACAAAATGCCAGATAAGCACTAAGTATTTGTCAAAAGTCCCAAGCTGATACACATAAAGATAATTATGTGCGGGTCAGAAATAAATACAAACGACTTATAAGGCTGAAGAAATCCGACTACTACAAATCATCATGCCAAAATCCCTTACGCAGAATATCAATAACCCCTGCAAATTCTGGCAATTGGTTATACATGCCAAAAGCAGGGCAACAAAGCATATTGATGTACATCTAGGAGATTGGCAAACATATTTTCAAGATCTCCCGAGTCAAAATGCGTGTGCTGATGAAATGTGTGGGGAAGGCAGTGATATCATAAATAATGAACTTGACGCTCCCATCAGAAAAGAAGTTCAATTGGATTTGGAAAACTTAGCTCAAAGAAGGCACCAGGTATTGAAGAAATCCCAGGGGATTAACTAAAACTCCTAGGTGGATCTGTAATTCATCTTCTCCCCTAACGTTTTCATTGTCTGTACGAAAAGCAATACTTCCCTCGCAGCTGGAAACAATCCATATTTATCCCAATATATAAAACAGGAGACAGATCTGAAATAAAAACTACAGAGGACTCTCTCTCCCTTTTAAGTACATTAAGCAAACTCTTCATGTCCATCCTGACAAAGCAATTAAGATATTGGACCGAAGAAGAAAATAAGTTTGGTTTTGAACAGGCCGGTTTCCGGGTCGATCACTCAACGATAGACCACATTTTTACATTGTACTCGATGGCGGCGAAAGGTATGAATGGTGGAGGCCGGGGAAAACTCTACGCTGTCTTTGTGGACTACTGGAAGGCATTCGATTTGGTGAATCGTTCATGCTTGTTGAATGTGCTGGGGAAATTAGATTTGTCTACAACATTTTGGAATATGCTGAAAGCTGTCTACTCACAGATCACTGCTAGTGTGAGATGGAACGGTGCCCTGGCAGATCTATTTGTCTGTTCAGTTGGCGTGAGACAAGGTGCCGTCAAGTCTCCCATACTTTTTGTCTCTGTATTTCTTGTATTGCTTATTACGTATGCGATCATGGTTGACACTTTGAACAGTTGCTACCAGGAACGAAGGAAATTTTCTCACTTTTGTTTGCTGCTGATGTTGTAATGTGTTACTGTCAACTAAATCAACCGGATTACAACGCCAGTTAGATAACTTGAGAAATATATTTAAAAGACTTGGTCTGACGGTGAATACATAGAAGACAAAGGTGATGGTTTTCCGAAAAGAAGGCTTCTTGAGCAGGGGAGAAAGATGGGTCTAGAGGTAGTCAACAGCTACAAATACCTGTTTTCCTATTGACTACCAAACTTTCAATTAGCACAGCTCTTGATAAAAAGTTAGTAAAAGCAAAACAAAAAATTGTCCAGTTGCTCAAAACCATGTGGAACTTGCATACAATGAACCCCAAAGTATTTTTCAAAATGTTCGATGCCCAGGTACAACCAGTTTTGCTGTACGGCTCGGAGCTTTGGGGAACCAATAGAAGATCAAATGTAGAAAAGGCACATTTGTTTGCATGAAAGCGCTTCCTGAGTATATACATTAATTCCCCCAATAGCATTTGCTATCGATAATTAAGACGATACCGTTTGTTTATCAATAGCACAGTTAGAGCAGTTAAATACTGGATGAGACTTTGTAACATGTCAGAAAGTAAACTCCCAAAACAGGCTTAATTAATGATGTCAAAATTCAATTTGCTTAAAAGGAGGAACTGGGTAAGATCAATTGAAACAAGAAGGGCAACGCCCATACGACTCACATGCTTGACCTTGACCTTTATATGACCTTAACCTTCAGGTGACCTTCAAGGTCAAGGTCAAACAAATAAACCTACCAATGACATTATACACTAAGAAATGCTTTACACATTTTTCCTACCAAAATACACGTGACCTTGACCCAAGGTCAAGGTCATCCAAGGTCATGCAACACAAAGCTGTTAATTCAAGACATAGGAAGCACAATGGTGCTTATTGGCACTTTCTACCATGAGATATGGTCACTTTTAGTGGTTCACTACCCCATTTTGGTCACATTTCATAAGCGTCAAAGTGACCTTGTCCTTGATGATATGTGACCGAATGTGTCTTATAATGAAAGTATAACATGTGCCCTACATAATTTTTAAGTTTGAAACAGTTATCTTCTATAGTTCAGGGTCAGGGTCACTTCAAAATATGTATACAATCCAACTTTGAAGAGCTCCTGTGACCTTGACCTTGAAGCAAGGTAAACCAAACTGGTATCAAAAGATAGGGATTACTGTGTCCTCTATACCAGATATAGGTCAGGTATCCAATCTAAAAAACTTCAGAGACAATTGAGAAAATGTGAAAAATTACTGTTTCTTAGACAACATTTATGGCCCCTGCGACCTTGAACTTGAAGCAAGGTTAAGTCACTATGTATGTTTTTGAGGCCTTGTCATCATACACCATCATGCCACATTTGGTATTGATAGACTCAATAGTCTCTGATAAAAATCCAACGTTAAAGTTTTCGGACGCCCGGACGCCCGGACGCCCGGACCGGACGCCCGGATGGACGAAAAGCGTGAGTACATAAACTCACTTTTGCTTCGCATGTGAGTCAAAAAATTATCAAACTTGGATTTGCATATATATGGCACAAAGGGGGAACTGTGCAAGAAAAGACGTTTTTGAGTTCTCTAAAGCAACGTTTACGTGACTTCTATCAACAAGAATGGTATGAAAAACTCTGCAATAGTGAGAGATTTAACCCTCTACCGTTCTTTCAAACTCCTACTGCAATAGTGAGAGATTTAACCCTCTACAGTTCTTCCAAACTCCTACTGCAATAGTGAGAGATTTAACCCTCTACCGTTCTTTCAAACCCCTACTGCAATAGTGAGAGATTTAACCCTCTACCGTTCTTTCAAACTCCTACTGCAATAGTGAGAGATTTAACCCTCTACCGTTCTTTCAAACCCCTACTGCAATAGTGAGAGATTTAACCCTCTACCGTTCTTTCAAACTCCTACTGCAATAGTGAGAAATTTAACCCTCTACCGTTCTTTCAAACTCCTACTGCAATAGTGAGAGATTTAACCCTCTACCGTTCTTTCAAACTCCTACTGCAATAGTGAGAGATGTAACCCTCTACCGTTCTTCCAAACTCCTACTGCAATAGTAAGAGATTTAACCCTCTACCGTTCTTCCAAACTCCTACTGCAATAGTGAGAGATTTAACCCTCTACCGTTCTTTCAAACCCCTACTGCAATAGTAAGAGATTTAACCCTCTACCGTTCTTTTAAACTCCTACTGCAATAGTGAGAGATTTAACCCTCTACCGTTCTTTCAAACTCCTACTGCAATAGTGAGAGATTTAACCCTCTACAGTTCTTTCAAACCCCTACTGCAATAGTGAGAGATTTAACCCTCTACCGTTCTTTCAAACCCCTACTGCACTGTGAAAGTAATCTTAGTAACATTAACATTTAAAAATTCGGGGATGTTTTTGTACGCTTCCGATTGGGTAGCAATGGTCTCAGAGTAAACGTGAGGTCAAGGGTTGAAAATGTAGACTTGCAGTGTCCATTTTGTGAGGAGGATTAACTGAGACTCATTATTACTTGAATGCAATGTTTATAGTGATTTTACAAAAAGTATTTTTCAAGACATGTGTCCAAAAGCGGGTATGCTTGCGAGTCCACTTTAATTGCAGGCCGCGAAATACGAAAAACGAGGGATATCGAAATGTTTGTATGTTATGCCTTTAAACGTCGAGCAGAGAAAATGTTGCATAGATAAAGAATTCGTGTGATTTTCTAATAAATATTGCATTTTTGCGATTGTGAAAGCATAAACAACTTCATTCATTATTGAAAAAATTATTTGGAAAATATCTTTAAATAATCCACCAGTGTAGGCATCGAGACTTGACATGCAGGGTGTCAATCCAGTAATGCAGAGTGTGAGCACTCTTCACTACTTTTAGAGTCTTTAATTTCGTTTGTAAATGTATTTCTTGTATAGTTATTCCATGCTATACTGTTTTTAAGTTTGTAAATATATTATAACATCAGATTGGTCGCCGGCCGAATAAAGGCCAATCTCTCCCTCTCTCTCTCTCTCTCTCTCTCTCTCTCTCTCTCTCTCTCTCAACTCAGCCTCATCCCATCACACAAACATATGCTTGTCGACTCGCATGCAGACACATGCTCACAATATTTTTCTTTCTTTATCAAACACATAAATGCTGCAACCAGATGTTCCTAAGATAAGGAATGAATAATTATGTGATGATCATTAATAACGTAATGTGATTTTCCCATTATGACGTAAATTCAACGTACCGTGTACATGGCGGTCTAAGTATGTACTGCACAGTTGCTTGTCGTAATGGTCAGATGGTTTTGCCAGTGCAGTTCTCATGATTAGTGCAGCACCACCACACTGTACATTGCACCCCATGAAAGCGGAGAAATGAACCAGGTCAGAAGAATCTCTGAGTAAACCTTCCTGGTGTCAAATTAGAGTCAAATGATTGGGTGTGCAGTGGTGTTCCGTCTTTACATCACTTCACGTGTTTTGGAAAGGAACGGACTCTAGCTAAGTGACAGCTACTGGGACCCCAGAAAGACAAGAAGGGCAAAGCCCATACGACTCACATGCTTGACCTTGACCTTTATAAGACCTTGACCTTCAGGTGACCTTCAAGGTCAAGGTCAAACAACTAAACCAACCAATGACATCATACACTAAGAAATACTTTACACATTTTTCCTACCAAAATACATGTGACCTTGATCCAAGGTCAAGGTCATCCAAGGTCATGCAACACAAAGCTGTTAATTCAAGACATAGGAAGCACAATGGTGCTTATTGACACTTTCTACCATGAGATATGGTGACTTTTAGTGGTTCACTACCCCATTTTGGTCACATTTCATAAGGGTCAAAGTGACCTTGACCTTGATGATATGTGCCAAATGTGTCTCATGATAAAAGTATAACATGTGCCCCACATAATTTTAAAGTTTCAAACAGTTATCTTCTATAGTTCAGGGTCAAGGTCACTTCAAAATATGTATGCAATCCAACTTTGAAGAGCTCCTGTGACCTTGATCTTAAAGCAAGGTGAACCTAACTGGTATCAAAAGATAGGGATTACTGTGTCCTCTATACCAGATATAGGTCAGGTATCCAATTTCAAAAACTTCTGAGAAAATTGAGAAAATGTGAAAAATGGTTGTTTTTTATACAACATTTATGGCCCCTGCGACCTTGACCTTGAAGCAAGGACAAGTCACTATGTATGTTTTTGAGGCCTTTTCATCATACACCATCATGCCACATTTGTTATTGATAGACTTAATAGTCTCCGAGAAAAATCCAACGTTAAAGGTTTCTGACGCCCGGACGCCCGGAAGCCCGGACACCCGGACGCCCGAACGCCCGGACGCCCGGAGGCCCGAACGCCCGGACGGACGAAATGGGTGAGTACATAGACTCACTTTTGCTTCGCATGTGAGTCAAAAAATACAATACGAGTGTGTATCCAGAAGGAAGAGTGGGAAATATTTTGAACGACATAATGCGTGTGTGTGTGTGTGTGTGTGTGTGTATTTGTTCGTGTTTATGTGAGTGTGTGCGTGCGTGTACGTGCGTGTAAGTGTGTGTGCGTGCGGGCGTGCATGTGTTTGTCTGTATGTGTGTATGTGCGTATGTGTGTGTGGGGGTGGGTGGGTGGGTGTTTGTGTGTGAAAAGTTCATTTCTTCTGCATATGTACAGCTGATAAAAAATATGCTTTTCTCTGTATTTTCCAGTCTGAAAAGCAAATTTTGTCATGAATATCTGCAGGGCAACGTGGACAGATAAGGGGGTTCTAACTTGCGGCAGGAAAGCTAAAAAGCATGTGGTTACTTTCGAAAAAAGTACTTTCTTCTTAGCCTTTTCACAGCAAACTTTTCCAGGGCATTGATAGTGATTGACCCTATGCTTCACTCTTAGAATCTTTTTAGGAGGACTCTTACTCACAAGGAGGACTCTTACTCACAAGGAGGACTCTTACTCACAAGGAGGACTCTTACTCACAAGGAGGACTCTTACTCACAAGGAGGACTCTTACTCACAAGGAGGACTCTTACTCACAAGGAGGACTCTTACTCACAAGGAGGACTCTTACTCACAAGGAGGACTCTTACTCACAAGGAGGACTCTTACTCACAAGGAGGACTCTTACCCACAAGGAGGACTCTTACTCACAAGGAGGACTCTTACTCACAGGGGGGACTCTTACTCACAAGGGGGACTCTTACTCGTAAGTGAGGACTCTTACTCTCAAGGAGGACTCTTACTTTCAAGGAGGACTCTTACTCACAAGGAGGACTCTTACTCACAAGGAGGACTCTTACTCACAATGAGGACTCTTACTCACAAGGAGGACTCTTACTCACAAGGAGGACTCTTACTCACAAGGAGGACTCTAACTCACAAGGAGGACTCTTACTCACAAGTGAGGACTCTTACTCACAAGGAGGACTCTTACTCACAATGAGGACTCTTACTCACAAGGAGGACTCTTACTCACAAGGAGGACTCTTACTCACAAGGAGGACTCTAACTCACAAGGAGGACTCTTACTCACAAGTGAGGACTTGCACTGACGTTCGCGTTTTGTCATTTCGCGTTTTGCACTCACACGTGTTGCATTTTCCCGCTCGTTGCAGTATTTTGTGCACTCTTTGCACACAAATACATTTATGAACTTCTAGCAAAGAACAAGTAGCATGAACTAACGGTCAACTAGAGTGACCAACAACGTTGTCTCTTCATACTTCAGTATCGTTCTGTAACCAAAGACACTATCTAACGGGACCGCCAGCTTCTGCAGTTTTGACGCGATTTGTAATTAATTTTGGTCTCTCTGTGACGTTTTGACTTTTTTAAAAATAGATATCAGCCGTTAAGTCGGAACAGACAGACAGACACTCAGACAGACATATAAAGCTGTGAGGACCTCCGGTAAACCTGGAGGGATAAAAAAAATCCTTCTTTCTCCTTCACCAATGTCCAATCTCCTCGAAATTGAGTCACGTTATTCAACGTCAAATGATCACGTCACACATGCCAAAACGTCCCTTGAGTCAGGACAGAGTTCCGTCCCTTGCTTTCTTTGCAACACTAAAACGTTAAAAAGTCACTTTCTTTTCAAACCTCAGTTGAAAATTTCATACATTCAATCGGACCTAACTTCCAGTAAGTGTGCAAAATGTCAAGGAAATCCGTCCAGTAGTTTATGATATATCAGCCGTTACGTCGGGACTGACAGACAGACAGACAGACAGACAGACAGACAGACAGACAGACAGACAGACAGACAGACAGGCAGGCAGGCAGGCAGGCAGGCAGGCAGGCAGACAGACAGACAGACAGACAGACAGACAGACAGACAGACAGACAAGCAGATAAAGCTGTGAGGACCTCCAGTAAACCTGGAGGAAAAAAGTTGTGAAGACCTCCAGTAAACCTGGAGGGATAATCGTGTTTTCACAAGTAGTGTCTGTCATGTCTATCTGCATGTAATTTATTTCAAGATTGAAAGAAAGTAGTGTATTATCATCAAGAAATATTCTTCAGACTGACAAATTACTATTTTAAGTTTGTGAACTTTCATCTGAGAGCGAACAGCGCAGCTATGTAGCAGCCAAAAGTTACTCCCGGCCAAAAGTTACTCCGGAAGTCATCGCAGAGTTATCTGCTCGGGACGTGCTGAGAATTCCACTCTAAAAAGAGACGGCACCCGCCACTCCGCCTGACTGACTTTGCACGCCCGGTGAGTTATGCTAAGATCCGGCCGCGTAAATATATCTGCGTTTTGTGACAAACGTCTTTCTCGGCGGTACTGTACTCCGTGCACCTTAACGGTGCGCGTGATTCGGGTGTAATCTTAAGCTAAACGACGTTTATTGGCGCTGCTGAAATGGTCGAAGTCGGAAACATTCGGAACGTCGTTTAGCTTAAGATTACACCCGAATCACGCGCACCGTTAAGGTGCATGGAGTACAGTACCGCCGAGCAAGACGTTTGTCACAAAACGCAGATATATTAACGCGGCCGGATCTTAGCATAATTCCCCGGGCGTGCCAAGTCAGTCAACGGTCGCGTTTTATAAAACCAGACTACAAATAGACTACAGGGAGGTGACTCCCATATCATTTCCGGCAGCGGAGACGGCTTTCCACGGGGAAAAACTTTTTTGAACTCTATATTATGTGTTAAACTACACAAATGCACCAAAAACACAAAAACTCGTAAAGCAACTAATGCGTCGTTTGTCGGGATATATTCCATGCAAAGAACAGGTGCAGGAGCGGTAAATCGCATAAAGAAAAAGCCGAGCAGATAACTCTGCGATGACTTCCGGAGTAACTTTTGGCCGGGAGTAACTTTTGGCTGCTACAAGCTATTGTAAGATTGTGGCTCACCGGAAGTGATGTTCCCGCAAATCACTACCTCTCTCGCAATTTGGCGAAAGTGGCGGTCCCATTAGATAGTGCCTTTGCTGTAACGAAGCAAAATTACAGCGTAGGGTCGCACAAACATCCCCTGCCCCCCATCCCCCCTTCTCGAAATAGCTGGAAGTTTTCACAATGCCATTGAAACTTTACAACAGCTGCATTTCACAAAATTTGTCAGCATATACATATGTACATTAAATTAAAATCGTGTTAAAATAAATATTTCGTCATTATCAGTTAAGACTATGCAGTTGAATAATGGGCTGCTACCACGCAGTGCCATGGAGAAAGTATGCAGACAAAAACATCTCACTGAGACCAGATTATACAGGGAAAAGTTAGATCGCAGTTCAACTGCGCAAATTAATCTTCTCTGAAGAAACGGTGATGCTACCGAAACGCATACAATCAAAAGTTTGAGCAGCAGTCGAAAGGCAAAAGGAACGCTAGAAAGGGTTCTGTCAAAGAGTTCTGGGAGCACAGGGCAGCCGTCGTGCTGCAGATAACCGATTAAATAAACACGAACAATGTGGAGCAGTCATACTGCAAAAAGTGCTGTGGTCACTGGCCCTAGGCTGCATTGAAGTTGTGCTTGTTACCATACCGTTTGAAAAGGCGCCGATCCAGAACTTTGAAAGCCTTGGTGTTGTGTCAGACTTTCCCCAGAAAGAGTCTTCCTTCAAACAAAGAAACCACTTCCAGACTAAAATTCCTCACCTTCAACAATCACGTTTGTCATCGGAAAGTATCGACTTCTGCGATGACGTCATCATCTACGTAAGTTTCAAGGGCATTAACTCTTTCTCTATATAACATAGAGTATTCAGCGTTGCCCACTGGGTGAATCAAGGCAGACAGGGTCAAAAGGATGTGTTTATTTCGACTATATCTAGTCTGTCCCGAGTAATTGAAAGCCTAATTATTTATATTCAATGCCTGCGATGCCAGGAGAAAATAAAAATAAGCTTAGGTTGAACTGATTGAACTAATGGAGCGTGTGCAAAAATTCCACGGGATGACATACGGTACCCCTACCATTGTTTTGAAGATGTAGGCCTCCTCACATCCTCAGCATTTTAGGGTAGATTCATGAAAATATACACATGCCGCTGCTAGCATCTGGTTAGAAAGTTAATTCACATCTGGCTAATGCCACGACATAAGGTCAGAGAGTGCATGCTAGGGGGTGGTGGGGGGGGTAGGGGGGGGGGGGGGTGGTAAGAGAGAACGAACGAACGAACGAACAAGTTTATTGATAAGGCCACCGGCCTTTTTCAAGTGTTACAATAAACCACATGTTTTTATTTAACATGTAGGGGCAAATGCACACAGATATAGCCGAACATTAGTCGAGAAAAAAACCGGTCGTGCTCTGTAGACTCCAGAGTTTCCTGTCAGCACCTGAAGGCTCTCTATAGATATGTACTTATCGCTCTTATGATGTACATTTGGTTAGATGCCAACACATATTTCACCGGATTTTGACAATTTATGTCTAGATGTGGAAATATATAGCGTTCTCTTAAATCGTACAATGTCGTACACACACACACACACACACACACACACACACACACACACACACACACACACACACACACACACACACACACACACACACACACACAAACACACACACATTCCCATTATGACGTAAAATCAACGTGCCGTGTACATGGCAGTCTAAGTATGTACTGCACAGTTGCTTGTCGTAATGGTCAGATGGTTTTGCCAGTGCAGTTCTCATGATTAGTGCAGCACCACCACACTGTACATTGCCACCCCATGCAAAGCGGAGAAATGAACCAGGTCAGACAAAAAAAAAAAAAAAAAGCAAAAAAAAACTCGCTCGGAGTAAACCTTCCTGGTGTCCAATTAGAGTCAAATGATTGGAGTGTGGCAGTGGTCTGTTCCGTCTTTACATATCACTTCACGTGTTTTGGAAAGGAACGGACTCTACTGCTAAGTGGCCAGCTACTGGGACCCACAGGAAGACAAGAGGGCAAAGCCCATACGACTCACATGCTCTGACACTTGACTCTTATATAAGACCTTGACCTTCAGGTGCACCGTCAAGCGTCAGCAGGTCTCACAAAACTACTAAAACCGCTACCATATGACCTCATACACTAAGAAATGCTTTACCACATTTTTCCTACCAAAATACAGGCGTTACCTTGATCCAAGGTGCAAGGTCATCCAAAGGTCGATGCACAACAAAGCTGTTAATTTCAAGCATTAGGGAAGCACAAATGCTGGCTTATTTGCACTTAGAAGCATGAAGCAAGATGGACAAAGAGAGGGGGACGATAAGGGAGAAAACCTGAGATAGGGTCCCTGTTAGCCTATCCTATACGAATTTTCGCGAATAAAGTTATCGCACCTCCGAGGTCCGATAGAGCCTAAACGCGTGTAAATAATATTACGGCGGCCATTTCTTTTCTCCGAGCACGACAACGGCGTTTTCTGCGAAGAAACAGGATTTTCCGGGACCGAACTAAGCCATGAACAGCATTAATTTATCAAGGCTGTATGTTGAATGCATCAGTAGGTCGGGAAAGCTTCAACTTTTTACAAATCGAATGCAGGTCAACGCAGATGTTGCACTCTTCTCTGCAATATCTTGATGTACGGGGGTTCTCCTGGCTTGCGCTAGGAAGTTGAAGTGACAGACTCCGGTGATCGTTTCCAATGAACTTTATTCACGCACTGACCTCTACAGTGGTGAAAATCAGCAACAGCAATTCGTATAGCGCTCACACAGCTTCACTCTGCTTACAGTACTGCAGAGGCTCGCTAGCACACAGCAGAAACTCGCTACCTCGAGAGTCAAAGCTCTCACCTTTAACTCTGTCGTATCTGCTGCTCTCCTCTCTCTCACTCGCTTTCGCTCCTTATATACCTTTACACAATTTCTAGAAACTACCAGTGCGATGTCGAACACACTCCCACATTCCTAACTGCGACGCGACAGAACTACTGTGTCACAACAAGCTAATATTAGCCTAACTCGGTCGCGCGCGGGTCAAGGCCGTGACCTGACCGATACACAACAATCAACTGCGCCTGCGATGTTGCGAGTATTATCTAGAATATTCACAACATAGCTCCTCCCCTAAAGACCGAAACGACCTCGTCGGTCTCACTACATATACAACTCCATCACTAAATTTACAAAACACCATAAACTAACACCTCAAAAATACACAACTAACAACAACATTATCATCAACAACAACAACAAAATACCGGGAAAGAGTCAATCCGCAGTCCAGGTAGTTCAAGAATGACAAAATGAGTGGCATAAATGCAGAAACCTGACACATGGGCGAAAGCTTCCTTGCGGTAGCATCTGCCCAGTCCATGGGGTCAATGTCTGCAAGACCACTGTCCATACTGTCACTGAAAATAAAGAACTCCTCACAGGAAGCGAGAGGGCCGCATCACACGCCGCTCTCGCCACGTGTATGTCTGTACGTAATCAGGGGTCGCTCCATCCACGCTCTCGTCTTCCGAGGAAGGTCCTGGTACAGTGTCTCTCTCTGTGGCTCGTCGTCGGTCGGGTCAGGGTGACGTCGTGGCGACTGCCACCAGTCCGGCGGTAGTTCTCCCTGGTACTTCCAGAGACGGGCACGGTTCACGTAACGTCCTCTCTGTGGCCGGGCAAGCTTGGTGGTGCATCCCTTCTCAGTCCGTGGGTTGGAGTACCACGGTGCAGTGCCATTAGGAGAGATCTGGTGATAGGCCTTGCGGTCGTAACCAGTCTTCATTCCGTCCACGCTCCGCTGCAGGTGTGTCCTTGCGGACTTTCCCACTGCCTGCAGCACACCCTGGAGCGGTTCCACACCCTGGGGCACGTCACGGGGGGTATCCACCAATGGCCTGGCGACCACTGCAGAACTGTCAGTCTTGCTAGAGCCACTACGGCGACTGTGGGGTCTTGTCTGTGAGGCACAGATGGCACAGCGCCGACACAAGTTGCGAACGGACTTGTGTCGACCAATCCAAAAGTACCGCTCACAGACGCGTCGGTACGTCTTCTGCCTTCCGAGGTGGCCAGCTGCTGGGTCATCGTGTACCTGTCTCAGCGCTTCCTCCTGCATGGCTCTCGGCAGAACAGGGAGAAGGCGGCAGGTTTCTCCCTTCTCGTCTATCCACTTTCTGTACAGCGCTCCATCCGTCAGCTGCAAGGCATCCCACTGGGTCCAGTATGCCTTGGTGACAGGGCTGGTAACGGCGACCTTCCTCCAGGGTGGGCGGACAGGCCTGTCCTCCATCCAGCGGATGATGGGCTGCAGGTCCGGATCCTGTCTCTGTGCGACTGCCAGAGGCGTCTCTTGAGCGGCGATCCGCCTCAACGCACCCGAAGGCCGCAGTGAAGCATTCCCTTCACCCCCAAGACCCTTCAACTGCACGTGGTGCCCATCAATCAGCAGGAGGGACCGTCCCCAGTCTATAACACAGCAATGTTTCTGCAAAAAGTCTATCCCCAGGATGACGTCATCTTCTACATCGGCGATCACGAAGGGGTGAGAAACAACAAGCTCACCGGCCTTCACCTTCATTGTCACGACGCCGTGCACAGGGATCGGTCTGTTCATGACGTCAGTTAGCACCATCGCTGATTCCTCTCTTCTCTGGAAGGGGCACAGATCAGCCTTTATCACAGAAATGGTCGCTCCTGAGTCGATCAATGCCTGATGACGGTTGCCGTCGATGTGCACCTCGATCGCCGCTCCTCCTGGGTCTACGCGGACACCCTTCAACCGATGACTGATGCGATGTGGGGCGGTGGAGGTAGAGGACGCCGGGCTATGCCCCTTAAGCCCGGCGCATCCTAGTTTTCCTGCGCTGTGATGGTTTTCTTCTTTCCCTGTGGACAGTGGCGAGCGATGTGGCCTGTCTTGTCGCAATTATAGCATCTGATCTGCCCTCGCTGTCCGTCTTGACGGAAAGAGCGGTTTTGCATCTTCTCCAAGAACTCCGCCATCAGCTGGCGAAACTGGTTCAGAGAGAGAGTGTCGCCGTCACCCTCCGACTTCTCCTGGCTGCCAATGGCTCTGATCCTATGAGGGTGAGATGCTCGCTGGGTCGCTTCCTCGCGTTGAGCGATAGCCTCGACACGGAGAGCGGTGTTGACTGTTTCCGCCAAGGTAGAGGGAGCCAACACCTGTACTTGGCGTTTCGCTTCGTCGTCGGCGAGGGCATCTATGAACTTCTCCCGAGCCAAATCGTCGATTGCCTCCCTGTTAAACGCAGGGTGCGCTCGCCTCACCAGCCTCTCGATGTCAGCTGCCAACTCGATGAGTGATTCTCCCTTTTTGCGCTTTCTCGTGTAGAGTGCTGCCTTAGCCTGGTCTGCGTTTCGGGAATCTTGAAACCTGTCACGGAGGGTCCGAACGAGGGCAGTGTAGTCATTCCTGCCTTCGGGTGGGATGGTTTCCAGGACTGTCAGCGCTTGTCCCGTCAGGCTGGAGATGAGGAAACTCGCTTTCTCCCGTTCTCCCCAACCGTTGATCTGCGCGGTCACCTCGAACTGGATGTGGTAGGCATCCCAAGGTGCCTTCCCGTCGTACGTTTGTGGCCGCTGCACTGGACGACCGGCTGGGGGGTATGCCTCCTCCTGGTGTGAGATGAATGGTGACGCCTCGGCTCGAAGTTGCTTGGACGCCCGGTGGTTATCTTGGGTGCAAAATCTGGCTGGATAGAATAGGCTAGCTTTTGTTTCTTCTTTCTCTTCCAGCTTTCTCTCTAGTCTGCAGATGACGGTGTCGAGCCGGGTTACTTCCCCTTCAAGGGAGTCGAGGCGTGTTGCTTCTTGCTGGAGATTAGCATCAATGCGATCTACCTCCCCTTTTACTGCCTCGATTTCCCTCTGCAGTCCCTCTGTCCCGGTTTTGATGGTTTGCAGCAAATCCTCCTGACGCAGGCGATATTCCCTCTCCTCCGCCTCCTTCTGTTCACGGTATGCTGCCTCTTCTGCCTTCTCACGCTCACGGTCTGCCTTCTCCTCTGCCTTCTCCCGCTCACGGTCTGCCTTCTCCTCTGCCTTCTCCCGCTCGCGGTCTGCCTTCTCCTCTGCCTCCTTCCGCTCGCGGTCTGCCTTCTCCTCTGCCTTCTCCCGCTCGCGGTCTGCCTTCTCCTCTGCCTTCTCCCGCTCACGGTCTGCCTTCTCCTCTGCCTCCTTCCGCTCGCGGTCTGCCTTCTCCTCTGCCTTCTCCCGCTCACGGTCTGCCTTCTCCTCTGCCTTCTCCCGCTCGCGGTCTGCCTTCTCCTCTGCCTCCTTCCGCTCGCGGTCTGCCTTCTCCTCTGCCTTCTCCCGCTCGCGGTCTGCCTTCTCCTCTGCCTCCTTCCGCTCGCGGTCTCGTTTTTCCTCCTCCTGGGCTTCCCTCTGCTGCCTCTGTTGGTCGAGCAGAAGTCTCATCATCATTGCGATGTCTTCCGTCGGTTGCTCTGTCGCCTCTGCACGTGCAGCGGATCGTGTTACGCGTTTCTCGCCGTCCATTTCCGTCGTAGACTGTCACTGCTTCAACTGTTCGCCGTCTGTGGAACCAATGTTGCACTCTTCTCTGCAATATCTTGATGTACGGGGGTTCTCCTGGCTTGCGCTAGGAAGTTGAAGTGACAGACTCCGGTGATCGTTTCCAATGAACTTTATTCACGCACTGACCTCTACAGTGGTGAAAATCAGCAACAGCAATTCGTATAGCGCTCACACAGCTTCACTCTGCTTACAGTACTGCAGAGGCTCGCTAGCACACAGCAGAAACTCGCTACCTCGAGAGTCAAAGCTCTCACCTTTAACTCTGTCGTATCTGCTGCTCTCCTCTCTCTCACTCGCTTTCGCTCCTTATATACCTTTACACAATTTCTAGAAACTACCAGTGCGATGTCGAACACACTCCCACATTCCTAACTGCGACGCGACAGAACTACTGTGTCACAACAAGCTAATATTAGCCTAACTCGGTCGCGCGCGGGTCAAGGCCGTGACCTGACCGATACACAACAATCAACTGCGCCTGCGATGTTGCGAGTATTATCTAGAATATTCACAACACAGATCTACGTACGCGGCAAAGAATCTGCACCACCGCTTCGTAAGTTCGTTGCGTGCATGTTTGCACAGAAAACGCTGTATTTCGGGATACTAGAAACCCCATCCAAAGAAAATGTAAGCCATGAACAGCATTAATTTATCAAAGCTGTATGTTGAATGCATCAGTAGGTCGGGGAAGCTCCTATAATTTTAAAATCCGACAGGCAGGTCTCACGCATAGACTACACGTGGAAGCGTCGTTGCCATGGCTCTGAGAAGGGCCGTAACTCTAAATTCTAACCTCGCTTCACGTAAGTGAAAATCGCTCGATTGCGCGGTCTCGGTGTAATCGTTGCGTGTGAATGTCAAGCATTATATTTTGTGCTGTCGATCCGGTGCC
>JAWQFJ010000308.1:0-27418 GCA_034096865.1 Theodoxus fluviatilis | reverse complement strand
TGCACCAGTTCAGACGTCAGTCGGTAGTGCAGAACGGTGATTGCCATTGGTCAGACATATCTGGTGGTTTGGGATCTGCCCCCATGCATCTCAATCGTGTGTCTTTGCTCTTGGCAGATTGCGGTATGTCACCCGTGCCCTCACCGCTGCTGCTGAGAAGTTTCATCTGTATGAAGTTCCTCAGTGTGCTTCAACCAGGCAAGTGAAAACAACAAGGTCAGTCTCACTCCTGACCTTGCCATCAACTCGTCCAAGGCCACGTCCTGTGACATTCTAGTGTGTGTTGTGTGTGTGTGTGTGTGTGTGTGTGGCTGATTGTAGTGATCGCTAGTGTGCTGTGTGTGTGTGTGTGTGTGTGTTGTGTGGACGTGTGTGTGTGCATGTGTGTGTGCATCTGTCTGTGTGTGTGAATGTGTGTGTGTGTAGTGACTGCGTGCATGTGTGCAAGTCGTTGTGTGCTGTGTGCATGTGTATGTGTGCCTTGTGTTGCAAGTGTTGCGATATGTGCAAAATGCATCGTTCCTACCGATGCGTCTTGGCAAAAATGGCGATGCAGGGAACACCAATGCTGGTTGGCTGCTCATCTCACAAGAATTATGATTCCTAAAGTCTTAAAAAAGCTGTCCAGATGGGCATGATTTGTGATGATATAGTCGCTTCATTAAATGTTTTTTCTTATAGTCTGCGTGTTTATATGTTTCATTTCGGTACCATGAGGTTCACAAAAACGAAATAAACGGCACTGCTTGTGAACAAAATGACGCCGGCAAGCGTGACATTCGCCGAGTGCAGATTTAGTTTGCTCGAGTTCTTCTTTGAGATGCATTCAAAAGGCGAATCTTTGGTGAAAATATGCATTTCCAACACCATATTTATTACTCATGCTATTAAAAACTGGGTTTCTAGAAGAAAAGTAACAGTATTGGCCACTCGCGAAAAAGAGCAATATGTACGTTACTATGGGTTTCCCTCGAACCATGGGAGAAAAAAAAAAAATTTGAACAACACCGAGTGGTAAAATTGCCGAGAACCAAGGTCATGATTGTGTTTCATTCATTTCACAATCGAAAGAAATAAACAAGATAATGAACGCACATAGATAATACACTGTTATAGCGCATATCTCTGAAGTCGGTTTCGATCGTTTCACGCACCGGTAACTTACATTTTCTACACGTGTAGCAAAAATGTCGCACGATAATTTCCGCCTTCAACCACTCAGGCAACCTTGCCCTTGTATTTCGGGCTTGTTTACACCGTGTCTGGTCGTCTCCTGACCTTTACACGCTATTTTTGACCAATGAAACGGCTTCGTTTCTGCTTGCTGCAGAAGTAACTTAACGTCAGGCGAGCGCACGTGGGTTTTTTCTATCAGCTTGAATCTTATGAAATGATGTCCATCCGACTCATAATCTGCTAAATAACAATTTCTAGAATAGTTGAAATAATGCTCAAAGGACTAGTGTTGTGAAATAATGCCTCTTTTATTGATAATTCACTCAAATCGTGACCACAAGCATTTGGCTTCCTTGGTAACTTACACACGCTCAATCGTTCATGCTTCTGTCATCATAGCGACCGAGGCATGTTTTTTTCAATAAAAAGTGAAATGGTGCAGCTCTTGTGTGTGGATTATTTTTTTTTTTTTGTGGTCTTATCCTGTTTGTTATGTATTGTGTGTAATCAATGCTTATACAAGTTATAGTCCCATAAAGCTGAGTTTAAGTGGCCAACAATGACCATCTTTGGTGTGGTTTCTCGTCACTTACGTCATATCTAGCTGCTGCTTGAAATGTACACATGTGTATTTATAGTGCTAATACATCAAGGTTATATGATCTGAATCACTTTATTCATATATTTATTCAAACTTTCCAAAAATTTGCTATAATTTTTGAACAGTAAAGATTCAAAGGTGCTTGTTTAGCGTAAGTTACGGTTTCCATGTAAACACAATTTTTATGTCATAATAAATACACAACAAACTTAGATTTTTTTTCATCAAATGACACATCTGGGTCATTTGCAAACACTCAAGGTGGAAATAAAGTGCAACTGTCACAAATAAAGACAATAGAGTCAAAAGATGGAAACCATGTAACTTACATCATGGCCGTCGGTGCACATTTTATTGTGATCATTGTGGAAAATCCTTACAAGTTTTTCTGTCTTAAATCACATGATAAGATAAAGTAAGGATATAACTAAACTATATTGAAAAATTATGTACTTGGGTGGATATTTAATTTTCCACCTGCATGTCACACATCTATTCACCAATATCATGGATGTGCTCATATATGTGTGTGTGCATGTGTGTGTGTGTGCGTGCATGTGTGCAAGTGTGTGTGTGTGTGTGTGCATGTGTATGTGTGCTTGTGTGCACGTGTGTGCATATGTGTGTGTGTGTGTATATGTGTGTGTGTGTTGGTTTGTATGTATTTAGTTAAAGCCATGGATCACTAATATGTATTTTGAAGTGCACTTTAAGAAGTTGCTTGTGGCAAGCTACTTCTGTAACTGTGCTCATTGCTCCATCTCTGAAGTGTAGAGTTATTGCAAATGGCTGGTAATCCACGCAGATCCACAGAGAAGTGGAAGTCCATTGTCTTGCATGACAGATAAATGCCTACAGCAGCAGCAACAACAATAACAAAACAACCATCATTGCCAACATCACCATCACCACCATTCCAAACACCACCACTACCATCATCACTATGTGCCACATCTGTAACCACCACTACCATCACCTTCAGCGTCACCACCACCACCACCACCACCACCACCACCACCACCACCACCACCACCACCACCACCACCACCACCACCACCACCACCACCACCACCACCACCACCACCACCACCACCACTACCATCACCTTCAGTGTCATCATCACCACCACCACCACCACTACCATCACCTCTAGTGTCACTACCACCACCACTACTACTATCACCACCAGCATCACCACCACCACCACCACTACTATCACTTCCAGTGTCACCACCACCACCACTATCACCTCCAGTATCACCACCCAACTACCATCACCTCCAGAATCACCACCATCACCACCACCATCACCAGCATCACCATCACCACCACTGCCAACAACAAATATAACCACAACAGAGTTGTGTGTCAGGTACACACACCTATATACATTTTTTCCCTCTCCAAAGAACGACTGAGTTTTATTAAGGATGTTGTTGACTTTGGCTTTTGCCATGTGAAAGGACATGTAAAGTGAAATTGGCTGTGGCTGGTGTGCAGGGTGATAGAGAACCTGCCATCGCTGGAGGTGGAGGAGGGGCGCAGCGAGGAGGAGGAGCTGGAGCTGGACACAGTGCTGAGCCAGGCAGTGCCCCTCAGCTCCCAGCAGGTGGCGCTCATCGTCTCCACTCTGGAGGACATCCTGGCCAACCTTCGGTCAGCCCCCTACATGCTGGTGAGTGCCAGATCTGCCCTGGTCCCGACACCCTGTACTGCTGTCCACTACTGCCACCCTGTACTGCTGTCCACTACTGCCACCCTGTACTGCTGCCCACTACTGCCACCCTGTACTGCTGTCCACTACTGCCACCCTGTACTGCTGCCCACTACTGCCACCCTGTACTGCTGTCCACTACTGCCACCCTGTACTGCTGTCCACTACTGCCACCCTGTACTGCTGCCCACTACTGCCACCCTGTACTGCTGTCCACTACTGCCACCCTGTACTGCTGCCCACTACTGCCACCCTGTACTGCTGTCCACTACTGCCACCCTGTACTGCTGCCCACTACTGCCACCCTGTACTGCTGTCCACTACTGCCACCCTGTACTGCTCTCCTGTACTGCTGTCCACTACTGCCACCCTGTACTGCTGTCCACTACTGCCACCCTGTACTGCTGTCCACTACTGCCACCCTGTACTGCTGTCCACTACTGCCACCCTGTACTGCTGTCCACTACTGCCACCCTGTACTGCTGTCCACTACTGCCACCCTGTACTGCTGTCCACTACTGCCACCCTGTACTGCTGTCCACTACTGCCACCCTGTACTGCTGTCCACTACTGCCACCCTGTACTGCTGTCCACTACTGCCACCTGTACTGCTGTCCACTACTGCCACCCTGTACTGCTGTCCCACTACTGCCACCCTGTACTGCTGTCCACTACTGCCACCCTGTACTGCTGTCCACTACTGCCACCCTGTACTGCTGTCCACTACTGCCACCCTGTACTGCTGTCCACTACTGCCACCCTGTACTGCTGCCCACTACTGCCACCCTGTACTGCTGTCCACTACTGCCACCCTGTACTGCTGTCCACTACTGCCACCCTGTACTGCTGCCACTACTGCCACCCTGTACTGCTGTCCACTACTGCCACCCTGTACTGCTGTCCACTACTGCCACCCTGTACTGCTGTCCACTACTGCCACCCTGTACTGCTGTCCACTACTGCCACCCTGTACTGCTGTCCACTACTGCCACCCTGTACTGCTGTCCACTACTGCCACCCTGTACTGCTGTCCACTACTGCCACCCTGTACTGCTGTCCACTACTGCCACCCTGTACTGCTGTCCACTACTGCCACCCTGTACTGCTGTCCACTACTGCCACCCTGTACTGCTGTCCACTACTGCCACCCTGTACTGCTGTCCACTACTGCCACCCTGTACTGCTGTCCACTACTGCCACCCTGTACTGCTGTCCACTACTGCCACCCTGTACTGCTGTCCACTACTGCCACCCTGTACTGCTGTCCACTACTGCCACCCTGTACTGCTGTCCACTACTGCCACCCTGTACTGCTGTCCACTACTGCCACCCTGTACTGCTGCCCACTACTGCCACCCTGTACTGCTGCCCACTACTGCCACCCTGTACTGCTGTCCACTACTGCCACCCTGTACTGCTGTCCACTACTGCCACCCTGTACTGCTGTCCACTACTGCCACCCTGTACTGCTGTCCACTACTGCCACCCTGTACTGCTGCCCACTACTGCCACCCTGTACTGCTGCCCACTACTGCCACCCTGTACTGCTGTCCACTACTGCCACCCTGTACTGCTGTCCACTACTGCCACCCTGTACTGCTGCCCACTACTGCCACCCTGTACTGCTGTCCACTACTGCCACCCTGTACTGCTGTCCACTACTGCCACCCTGTACTGCTGTCCACTACTGCCACCCTGTACTGCTGTCCACTACTGCCACCCTGTACTGCTGTCCACTACTGCCACCCTGTACTGCTGTCCACTACTGCCACCCTGTACTGCTGCCCACTACTGCCACCCTGTACTGCTGCCCACTACTGCCACCCTGTACTGCTGTCCACTACTGCCACCCTGTACTGCTGTCCACTACTGCCACCCTGTACTGCTGCCCACTACTGCCACCCTGTACTGCTGTCCACTACTGCCACCCTGTACTGCTGTCCACTACTGCCACCCTGTACTGCTGTCCACTACTGCCACCCTGTACTGCTGTCCACTACTGCCACCCTGTACTGCTGTCCACTACTGCCACCCTGTACTGCTGTCCACTACTGCCACCCTGTACTGCTGCCCACTACTGCCACCCTGTACTGCTGTCCACTACTGCCACCCTGTACTGCTGTCCACTACTGCCACCCTGTACTGCTGTCCACTACTGCCACCCTGTACTGCTGTCCACTACTGCCACCCTGTACTGCTGCCACTACTGCCACCCTGTCCTGCTGTCCACTACTGCCACCCTGTACTGCTGCCCACTACTGCCACCCTGTACTGCTGTCCACTACTGCCACCCTGTACTGCTGCCCACTACTGCCACCCTGTACTGCTGTCCACTACTGCCACCCTGTACTGCTGTCCACTACTGCCACCCTGTACTGCTGTCCACTACTGCCACCCTGTCCTGCTGTCCACTACTGCCACCCTGTACTGCTGCCCACTACTGCCACCCTGTACTGCTGTCCACTACTGCCACCCTGTACTGCTGCCCACTACTGCCACCCTGTACTGCTGTCCACTACTGCCTGTACTGCAGCCCACTACTGCCACCCTGTACTGCTGTCCACTACTGCCACCCTGTACTGCTGCCCACTACTGCCTGTACTGCTGCCCACTACTGCCACCCTGTACTGCTGTCCACTACTGCCACCCTGTACTGCTGTCCACTACTGCCACCCTGTACTGCTGCCCACTACTGCCACCCTGTACTGCTGTCCACTACTGCCACCCTGTACTGCTGTCCACTACTGCCACCCTGTACTGCTGTCCACTACTGCCACCCTGTACTGCTGTCCACTACTGCCACCCTGTACTGCTGTCCACTACTGCCACCCTGTACTGCTGCCCACTACTGCCACCCTGTCCTGCTGTCCACTACTGCCACCCTGTACTGCTGTCCACTACTGCCACCCTGTACTGCTGCCCACTACTGCCACCCTGTACTGCTGTCCACTACTGCCACCCTGTACTGCTGTCCACTACTGCCACCCTGTACTGCTGTCCACTACTGCCACCCTGTACTGCTGCCCACTACTGCCACCCTGAACTGCTGTCCACTACTGCCACCCTGTCCTGCTGTCCACTACTGCCACCCTGTACTGCTGTCCACTACTGCCACCCTGTACTGCTGTCCACTACTGCCACCCTGTATTGCTGTCCACTACTGCCACCCTGTACTGCTGTCCACTACTCATCATCATCATCATCATCATCATCATCATCATCATCATCATCATCATCATCATCAACGATTTGCCACCTTCACTACTTTTAGCACCCTCTCCCTCACCCACTACCTCTTCCACCATCACAATGTCTTCCACTCCCCTGATTGCCGCCATCACTGCCCCTCCCTCCACTACATCAGTGTACAGAGAACTGTGTGCCATCGTCTACTGCCATCACTGCCCCTCCCTCCACTACATCAGTGTACAGAGACAGCTGTGCCATCGTCTGCCTCCATCACTGCCCCTCCCTCCACTACATCAGTGTACAGAGACAGCTGTGCCATCGTCTGCCGCCATCACTGCCCCTCCCTCCACTACATCAGTGTACATAGAACTGTGTGCCATCCTCCTTGACAGGTGCAGCCCAAGGGCAAGCTGCTCATCACCAAGCCCTACGACCTGCAGGCTGACCCCCTGGAGCCCTACCCCAGTCTGTACCACATGCTGTACTCCTGGTGAGTTGTCTGTTTGTGTGTGTGTGTGTGTGTGTGTGTGTGCAAGCTGACCCCCTATAGCCCTACCCCAGTCTGTACCACATACTGTAATCCTGGTGATTTGTCCATTTGTGTGTGTGTGTCTTTGTGTGTGTGTGTCTTTGTGTATGTGTGTGTGTGTGTGTGTGTGTGTGTGTGTGTGTGTGTGTGTGTGACTGTGTGTATAGTCTGTCTAGATACATTGAGAGTAGCTGCACAAGAGCCCTTCCTTGTGTCTGTCCACAGCAAGCTGCTGGAGTGCCTGTTTGTGCTGACCTCCACTCCAGCCACGCTTGGGCAGCCGGCTGTCTTCCAGGCAGTGCGGCAGTTGGTAGAGGAGCTGCTCTTGTCTCAGCATGGTCTGCAGTTCCTCTCCCACCGCCCTGACACCACCAACGGCATCCTCCGCTCACTCCTGCAGATCATGGTCAGTGCCGTGGTTTGTCTGTACTAGCTGTGGTGTGAGAGCTGATGATGGGGTGGTGCTGGTGGGACTGTGATAAGTCTGCTTTTGTAAATGAAACGGATACCAGACACTGTTGATTTTGTTTAACCATATTCTGATTTTTATGTACTGCAGGTGAAGTATTCTTTAAGGGTCTGCATAATCATAGAGAGAGGCAGCAAGGGGCAGTATGGGAAGGGCAGCAAGGGGTGGTATGGGAAGGGCAGCAAGGGGCAGTATGGGAATTGCAGCAAGGGGCAGTATGGGAATGGCAGCAAGGGGCAGTATGGGAATGGCAGCAAGGGGCAGTATGGGAATGGCAGCAAGGGGCAGCATGGGAAGGGCACCAAGGTGTGGTATGGGAATGGCAGCAAGGGGCAGTATGGGAATGGCAGCAAGGGGCAGTATGGGAATGGCAGCAAGGGGCAGCATGGGAAGGGCAAGGTGTGGTATGGGAATGGCAGCAAGGGGCAGTATGGAAAGGGCACCAAGGTGTGGTATGGGAATGGCAGCAAGGGGCAGTATGGGAATGGCAGCAAGGGGCAGTATGGGAATGGCAGCAAGGGGCAGTATGGGAAGGGCACCAAGGGGTGGTATGGGAAAGGCAGCAAGGGGCAGTATGGGAATGGCAGCAAGGGGCAGTATGGGAATGGCAGCAAGGGGCAGTATGGGAAGGGCACCAAGGGGTGGTATGGGAAAGGCAGCAAGGGGCGGTATGGGAATGGCAGCAATGGGTGGTATGGGAATGGCAGCAAGGGGCAGTATGGGAAAGGCAGCCCCAGTGAAAGGTCATATTATGGGACGTATCCGGCCTACTGCAGTGTTGACTAATGTAGTAATTCTATCTTGTTGAGCAATACCGATGTAATACTAATAGGGATGTCTGCATGTAAATATAAATGTACAATTGTGGCATTGTACAGGCACCCTGGCCATGATTCTGATTTTCTGTCCCCTTTGGGTTGAGAGTAAGAATAGACCCACCACATCTCCCTATCCGATTCCTAAAAGAACGTGTTCTTTCTCTAACTAGTTGTTGTGATACTTGCCCACAGGGAGAGGGCAGTGAGGAGAACATGGAGGACAGTCCAGCCAGACAGCTAGGACTGATGATGGTCTACCACCTCCAGACTCTGCAGTTTGTTGACCACCTCCTCGACTACCATAAGAAAAGTCAGTACCACTTATTGTCTCGTTCTGTCTCTTTCTCTGTGTGTGGCTGTCTGTTTGTCTGTCTGTCTGTCTGTCTGTCTGTCTGTCTGTCTGTCTGTCTGTCTGTCTGTCTGTCTGTCTGTCTGTCTCTCTCTCTCACTCTCTCTCTCTCTCTCTCTCTCTCTCTCTCTCTCTCTCTCTCTCTCTCTCTCTCTCTCTCTCTCTCCCTCCCTCCCTCCCTCCCTCCCTCCCTCCCTCCCTCCCTCCCTCCCTCCCTCCCTCCCTCCCTCCCTCCCTCCCTCCCTCCCTCCCTCCCTCCCTCCCTCCTCTCTCTCTCTCTCTCTCTCTTCCTCTCTCTCTCTCTCTCTCTCTCTCTCTCTCTCTCTCTCTCTCTCTCTCTCTCTCTCTCTCTCTCTCTCACGCACACACACACACACACACTCCTACACACACACACGCACTCCTACACATGTTCACATACTTCCATTTGTACATTTTCAGATTTGACAGACATATATAATTAGTCTTAACTCTTATGTCTACTGATTCCCCAGAAAAGCCATGCATCCATATGTAATATTTAAGTTCATATATTATGCCCAATTAGGCAATCTATTAATCAATCTCTCTGTCTGTCTCTGTCTCTCTCTCTGTCTCTCTCTTTCTGTCTCTGTCTCTCTCTTTCTGTCTCTGTCTGTCTGTCTGTCTGTCTGTCTGTCTCTCTCTCTGTCTCTCTTTCTGTCTCTGTCTGTCTGTCTGTCTGTCTGTCTGTCTGTCTGTCTCTCTCTCTCTCTCTCTCTCTCTCTCTCTCTCTCTCTCTCTCTCTCTCTCTCTCTCTCTCTCTCTCTCTCTCTCTCTCTCTCTCACACACACACACACAAACACACATGCATAAAGTCTTGTTTGCTGCAGATGACAAGCAAATCGATGACGCAGAGCCGCTGGGAATTCTGCACCGACTGTACTCAATGACTTTTGCCTCGCTGATGGGGGGCATGATTAGCACCATGGGCAGAGATGCAGTGGTCCGTGTCCTCTGCTACGATGATAATCTAACGGTCATCCTCCCCTTCATTGGCAAGTCAGGTACAACAATGATTCTAAGTCTTGTTTCGTAATTTTTCTTCTTTTCTTTCTCATACATGAGGTGTTACGAGGCCTTTTTGACTGTTTACTCATGACAGATGCTTCCATCAATTTATCTTCTTTGAGATGATGTGTGAATTTATTGAAATTTCATGAACATGTCTTAACTTTATAAAGAAGTATATACACACATGTGTGTCTGTGTGTGTGTGAGTTTGTGTGTGTGTGTGTTTGTAAATGTGTGTGTGTGTGTGTGTGTGCGCGTGCGCGCGCATGTGTGTGTGTGTGTTTGTGTGTGTGTTCTTGCATGCATGTGTGTGTGACTATGTATTCTCAGATCCATACAAGCATGTGTGTGCGAATGTATGCTTGTGTGCATATCCAGACATGTATAAGAATATTTCTGTAAATGTGCTCAGTGATGATCTATGAAATGCCTATGGAATTTCCTACCAACTACCCATGTTTTCCACCTCTCTAGTGGATGAATTGCCTTCAGCAAGTCATAGAACTGGTCTGTCTTGCTCCTATTTTATGCTGCATTGTAAGTGTAAGTGGGCCCAACACATCTGTAGTCTGTGTGTCTGCAGCGGATGAGGAGGAGGCAAAAAAACTGAAGAAGTCGGTGTGCGGGGGCTACAGCCTGGAGCTTCTGCTGCTGGTACTCCGTATCTGTCCTGACATCACCGTCTTGGAGCGCATGGCACCACAGCTGCAGGCCATTGCCGACGATGGTGAGAGAGAGAGAGAGATAGACAGACAGACACAGACAGACAGACAGACAGACAGACAGTCAGACAGACAGACAGATAGACAGGCAAACACACACACACAGACAGACAGACAGAGCGAGAGAGAGAGAGAGCATGTGCCTATGCATGCATGCTTGTATCTGCGCAGTCTGACAGGAGTCTTGTCCAGTGAGTAAAAGCTTGGCATTAGGCTTGAAGACTGACATGTTCTGGGGACACCCTGGTGTTGAGTAACCAGGAATTGAGAGAGGCAGGAAAGGGATTTTGACTGACTGTATACTTGGCCTGCATAAATGATCTCAACAACAGCTTGGAGGTGTAGAGATTCTGAGGAAGGGCTATGCCCAAAATGTCTTTAAAAAAAGTCATTTTGTGAAAAATGGCAGAAAATATGTTTTTCATATCACTTACTAGTAAATTCAATTTAGAATAATACTGAATGCTTTGTTTCTGGGGAAATAGGTATTTTATAGCAAAACATTGTGAGGAAGGCACCAACTGTCTGCTGCCATAATGACAAATGAGAACTTCAATTTCAAATGCAGTTTTCATAGTTTCCAGGTTTTCATCGCTCTGTGTAAGATTTCAGACATCATATAGGTACCGGCAGTCAAAAATTAGATTTGTGCTTTTGTTTATGAAATGTGTTTTTATGGAAAGTGGTAACAGATACAAGAAAAACAACAAAAAAAGTAAGTGGCTAGCTTTATTAGTTCCCGAGATATTGCTCATCAAAGTCGCGACCCTGAGCGAAGGCCAAAATAAACAAAGATTTCAGCAATTTTACAACTTTATCATTGTTTACACTAATACAGCACAGTCCAGATATTGACATATTCTTAAAATAGAAGTTACTGCCAGTAAGGATCTGCAATAAGAAACATGCCTGCAGGAAGGATAAAGCAGAGATATCATGCCAAAGTGGCTTCAAAATGACTTCAAAAGAGAATGAATATTGCCCGGGGGGGCATGTTTACAGGNNNCATTCCTCTTTCAGCCTCAAATCATTTGCATACCATGAATGAAACTTTTACACACGCGCAATGGAATTTTCCTTGGTGACCCGATTCCGGCAACCACGCGAGACGGGAAACCAGTGGCGGCCAGCGCTGCGCTTTCAGCATGTGGGATTGCTTTTCTAATTAATTTTTACACTTGCGTTCTTGCATTAAACTAATATTAATTAGCTGCAATCGATAGAAGAAGATTCAAACTTTTTATTCCCATGTTTAATATTGCTTGAAAAACAAACAGAACGGAGAAATCTCTTCTGAAAAAAGGCAAAATTTCAAGCAATTTTGGCGTTTCCCGCATAGCTGTATAGAGGCTGCCGGTACCTACATCATATCTATGGGCTCTGAAGTTTGGCATCCTTAAAACTTGGCATATTTGATTAATTAATATAGCCTGCTTCATGGGATGACCCATAATCAAAACTATATCTTCTTGTATGTCAAAGTTACAGGATCTTGAATATGTTATTAGCGCCTCAATTCATGTAACTTCAGATGTGCAGTCAGGTTCAATCAAATGCTCACAGTAGTTGTCTTTATTTTGAGTCAGGACATGATACCATGTGTGCTGTGCTCCTATGCAAAATTACAAGCTTGTGTCATTAGCTATTTCTCTGGTGTTATGTTTAAAAAAACTGGCCACAATGTGTTGTATTTGCAGCCATATTGGAAAGCTAATTAATAAAATGTATGCAAACACAACACATGTAGACATCACTTTAATAGTAAAGTCTGTTGGGTGAGAAATTTGGACCAAAAATTCTACTGAAAAAAAAATGATGGTAAGCAATCACCTCTACCTTGGAGCAGGGATTTCTACAGCTTCATGTCATCCTCATACAGTCTGTAAGAGGCAATTAACTAAGTACACCATGACTTGATTTGTGCTTCCTCTGAACTATTCTGGTGATTATCTTGCTCAATGGCCTTACATAGCCTACAGAGGCTGATAGGCTGTAATACTCCATCCATCCATCCATCCATCCATCCATCCATCCATCCATCCATCAATCCATCCTTCCACCCACCCACCCACCCACCCACCCACCCACCCATCCATCCACCCACCCACCCACCCACCCACCCACCCATCCATCCATCCATCCATCCACCCATCCATCCACCCACCCATTAACCCACCCACCCACCCACCCATCCATCCATCAATCCACCCACTCACCCAAACCCACCCAAACCCACCCACCCACCCACCCATCCATCCATCCACCCACCCACCCACCCACCCCCATCCATCCATCCATCCATCCATCCATCCATCCATCCATCCATCCATCCATCCATCCACTCACCCACCCACCCACCCATCCATCCACCCATCCATCCACCCACCCACCCACCCACCCACCCACCCATCCACCCACCCACCCAACCACCCACCCATTCACCCACCCACCCACCCATCCATCCACCCATCCATCCACGCACCCACCCACCCACCCACCCACCCACCCACCCATCCATCCACCCATCCATCCATCCACCCACTCACCTACCCATCCATCCACCCACCCACTCATCCATCCATCCAACCACCCACCTACCCATCCACCCATCCACCCATCCAAGCGATCCTAGTAATCAATTTTTTGCTCTGTCTTTTCTGACATCTGGTGATCCATTTTTTCCTAGTTGTAATGGTTGCTACAGTTATCAACTCATTGCATTTCACAGAGACCTCGGTGAAAACCAGTCGGTGAGAAAAGGAAAGCAAGCAGACTAGTGTTTATGGTTGGGCACATTTTCTCCGGGGTCCAATCTTGAATATTGTGTGACACTGACGGCCACGCTTTCGTCCTCCTTGGCTTAGTCTCACAACAACACCACTCCCATCTTTGTTGTACGCGCCTCTTTGCAGCAGGCAGTCCCAAGCTAGTGGAGATAGGGGAGTGGATTGCCCCCACGCGGAAGATCCCCACCTTCAAGATGGAGAACCTGGAGGCAGCCATTGCTCAGCTGAAGTTCTATGCTGAAGATGTGTGCAAGCTCCCTCCCGGCCTCATCACCACCATCCGCATCCTGCAGCACCTGGTCATCCCACCAGAGAGGGAGGCGGGTAAGGTGTCTTATCAGGGGTGAGCTATGTGAAGGTACATGGAGATTTCTACATCAAGTGACTGCCTGGAATTGGTCATTCAGGTGACTTGGACTTGCATCATCTAATGATGACATGGTAAAAAAAGATGCGGTTGGACTTCTGTTATCATCTCTGTGCATTCATCTGTCCATCCATTTACTTATCTTTATGTTGTTGTTTTTTTCTGTCTGTCTCGTCCATTTCTAAGTCTCATTCTCTTTTTACTTGTCAGATCTTCCTGCCTGCCTGATCTTTCCCTCGCTCCCTGCCTCCCTCCCTGCCTCCCTCCCTCCCTCCCTCCCTCCCTCCCTCCCTCCCTCCCTCCCTCCCTCCCTCCCTCCCTCCCTCCCTCCCTCCCTCCCACCCTCTCCCTCCCTCCCTCCCCTCCCTCCCTCCCTCCCTCCCTCCCTCCCTCCCTCCCTCCCTCCCTCCCTCCCTCTCTCTCTCCCTCCCTCTCTCTCTGTCTCTCCCTCTCCCTCTCTCTCTGTCTCTCTCTCTCTCTCTCTCTCTCTCTCTCTCTCTCTCTCTCTCTCTCTCTCTCTCTCTGTCTCTCTCACATGGCGGCTAACGCTCGGGCCGGACGGACATGTTTGCCTCGCTCCGGCCAGTTCACAGAACTTCGAACAACAGTAGCACCATGCCAGTCGCTGGACTTGCAGCTGCCCTGGAGACGCTCCTGACATCCCTGCTGGCGTCAGAGGAGCCTACGAGTTGGAAGGTGAACGGTGAACGTGGAAATGTTGTTGTGCTGAGATTTAGGCAGTGTGATGGTCGGCCATTGCTTTCGAGCGACAAGGGTGGCTTTTGGCGAAAGAAGACCTCAGCACAGAGACGACGGGACCAACAACGTGCAGATGAGCATGAACAAAGGGGTGAGCAGAGACATTTAGAAAATTTCTCGCGAGCAAATAATGTCGAAATGGATATCATGAAAAGAACTGTTTATGCCTGCACTTCTGCACGAGATACTTGCTCCCAGATGTTGGCCGATTACGTAATGCAGTCATCCTTGACCTCTGTCCCCTCCAGCTCGGCTGATAACCCTGAGGAAGCAGCAGCCTCAGTCTCCAACCAGGATTCCCTTGCAGTAGAGACACCATCCCTCCAAGATGACCCACGCGGTGCTACAGTTCCATCTCCTAGCACAGTAGCAACCTTGGAAGACCTCCAAAATGCAATGAGCGAGATGTCTCGGAGTATGTCTCATGCCCTGGAGAAACGAGCGCGTGCATTCGAGACCAGTATTGCGGAGGTTTGTAGTTTGAGCAAAGTCACTGACCATGCTTCATATCTTCCGTCGACTGCTGACAGTTCCCAGCACGATCCCAAGGCATCTGACAAGAAGATCATCCTGTCTTCACCTGTAAGATGATCCAGTATCATCCGACCGGCGCTTCAGCCCAGATCAGCTGTTCTCCAATGCGGCAGGGATGCGGCCAGCGTAAACAAGCCAGCTGCAAGCAGGACGTCGCCGACGCGACAGCAACCTTCGCGCGCTGCACGCAGAACATGAACTTTCTCATTAACTGATTCGATGCACTCGAGCGCGTTGCATATGCCTAATCTGGCTGCCAGTTTTTGAAGAACTTTTGGGCATAATTTTGCGCTTTGTTTCAGTGTAATAGGCCACTGGCCTACACATTAAAAGTTGTTCAGTTCAGTTCAGTTCTCTGTCTCTGTCTCTCTCTGTCTCTGTCTCTCTGTCTCTGTCTCTCTCTGTCTCTGTCTCTCTCTGACTCTGTCTCTCACTCTCCTCCCCTCCCCTTTTCCCTCCCCTTTTCCCTCCCCTCCCCTTTTCCCTTCCCATCCACCCTCCCTCCCTCCCTTTCTGAGGAACTTGGAAAAACTAGTATCAGAACTGCTCCATCACTGCCACACTGTAGCCCCTGTCCCATACGTCTCCACAGGCTGCATGGAACTTCTGCGCTACCAGGATGCGTTGGTGGTGCTTTACGGTGCCGAATGCTTCCCTGTGTTGCTGACATTCCTCCAGAAGCTCTCGGAAGAGCTGCTGCGGCCATGGCAGCAGGGAGTGGCCCTGAGCTCCCAGCAGATGTTGCTGTACCTGGCGGTGATCCAGCCCTCGCTCAGCCTGGTGCGGCACATGCTGGCACACCTCATCGCAGCCAGGGGCGTAGAGGTGAGGATAACTTTGGAAGGATGGTGTGTGTTTGTGTGTCTGTGTGTGTGTGTCTGTGTGTGTGTGTCTGTGTGTGTGTGTCTGTGTGTGTGTGTGTGTGTGTGTGTGTGTGTGTGTGTGTGTGTGTGTGTGTGGGGTTTGTGTGTGTGTGTTTGTGTGTGTCTGTGTGTGTCTGTGTGTGTGTGCTTGTGTGTGTCTGTGTGTGTGTCTGTGTGTGTGTGTGTGTGTCTGTGTGTGTGTGTGTGTGTGTGTGTGTGTGTGTGTGTGTGTGTGTGTGTTTGTGTGTGTGTGTGTGTGTGTGAGTGTCTATGTGTGTGTGTGTGTGTGTTTGTGTGTGTGTGTGTGTGTGTGTGTGGATTTGTGTAGGGTTGTGTGTGTGTGTTTGTGTGTGTGTGTCTGTGTGTGTGTGTGTGTGTGTGTGTGTGTGTGTGTGTGTGTGTGTGTGTGTGTGTGTGAGTGAGTGTAACAATTGCTCTTCTGGGTATGTGAAAGTAGTCTCTAACCATCATTTCTTTACATAAGTCTACCTCTTCAAGGCATCATTCCCATCAGTCAGCTATGGTGGTTGCTATGGTGGTTCCTATGGTAGTTATGGTGGTTGCTATGGCTTGTGGCAGTTCAAGGACCTGACCTCGCTGCCTGTGCTGTTTGAGCTGCACACCGTTGCCTGCTCCGTGCCCACGTCCCCCGTCTTTGCTGACACCACTGCCAAGGTACAGATCTCTCCCGTAGTGAAGCTCAGCTCCTGTACTTGTTTAACCACTTCCCTGCCATGCATGGAAATGTTCCAGGCCTTAAACTGTCAGAACTTTGCTAGGTCCCTAAAAACTGTTGGGCTACTAACAAAGCACTGTCAGTCACAAAAGGGAGGTAACTACAAATGACTTGGTTCTCTGCTCTGTTCAGTGCTCTGGAAAATAAGAACACTGTGATATGACAAACACTAGTACAGTAAATGTGAGAAAATGCCCTGGCATATGACATGCAGCATGTGTAGCGGGGAAGGGGTTAAGAGGAAAGTGAAGGGTAGAGCATCCTATTGGAGACTGAAATGTTTACAGACATCAAGAAAGTTTCTGTTCCGAACACCCCTCCCATGCTGCCATTCTCTCACAGTCTCTCGTTGCCAGTGAAACCAAGAGCTGCTCCTGTTCTGTTCCTCTACAAATTCATTGTTCTCGATTTAGTGATCATGAGTCAGTCATATGTGAAGGGGATCCCACCACAAGATCACCACATGATTGCTAATTTTAGAACATTGAGTTCCAGGAGGAAATGGAAGGGGAACTCGCCAATACTCTGCCAGCTAAGGGCATTGTGGAATGGCGGGAATGAGGGCAGAAAGCGAAGTTCTGCAGTAAATGCCCAGTCATCATGGACAGCATTAGATATCAGTGCAGTTGTCTGGACTTCCATAAACTTTGGGCTTTATTGTGTAGGCCAGCTCCTGTCACAGTAATACTAATACAACATAATATCGGGGTTGGAGTCATTTCCTACAACAGTTGTCAGCAGTTAACATGGGGATACTCACTTGAATCATGGACTGATTCTTATCACCGTGCATTTTCAGAGCATTATAAATGTACATGGCAACATTTCTTGTTCCTATAAGTCCCTGCCTTCAATCAGATAGCCTGTGCTCCTATACTTTGCAGATTGTAGGTATGACTTCAGATATTACTGCCTGGTTGACTTATACATATGACAGTCAGTCATAAACTCTTTCACCTCTTTGATGTTCAAGCAGAATGGACAGACAGTCTGGAGAGAAAAAGAAGGAAAGAGAGAAGAAAAAGTTGGTTGTGGTTGGAAGTGGTCCATGGAGTTAATGGGTCCTGATTGGAGAGAGAGATGTTGACCGATGTGATCATGGAAGTGAAAGGCAGAAATTGCTTGGATTATACTATTTATGGTGACGATGCGTGGTTGTCTTTTTTCCAAATTACTCTTACATTTTAATTTTTGGGGTCTAATTTATATTAGGTAAAAAAAAAAATTTGGTTAAAGGAACCTGACCGACCCTTTTTGTTCTGCTGACTCTAGACTTTTTTTTGTGGGGTGGGGATGGGGTGTTCTGGGGTGTTGTGGTGAGTTGTGGGGAAATTCATGGTTAACAACAAACTGTGTGCTGGCCCTTCCCTGCCCAATGAGCACTCAGGGAATCCACTATTTACATTTTAAATCACATTTTCGGTGAAAGAGAAACTTGATTTATGTTCATTTTGGCTTCTTCTCTAAAAATGATAATATAGAAATGATATTATTTTTAAAAATTAGACTGACCTACCAACTCTACTTTTTTTCCCCCGTTACCATAACCACCACATTTGTTGTTGTTGCCATGTAGCCCTGAGTGGTAATATTAACACGCCTTTATTTACCCCAGGTGCAGAGAGCCATCTTGGATGCGTTCCTCGCCTTCACCCAGCCTGTGCTGCAGGACAGTGGAAAGGAAGAAGGTCAGCATGCTTGTACATCATTTTCAGACAAACATGAAAACTCAGATGTAATCCCACTTGCCTTGTAGTTTTTTGACTCACATGCGAAGCAAAAGTGAGTCTATGTACTCACCCGTGTCGTCCGTCCGTTCGTCCGGGCGTCCGGGCGTCCGAAAACTTTAACGTTGGATTTTTCTCGGAGACTATTAAGTCTATCAATACCAAATGTGGCATGATGGTGTATGATGACAATGCATCAAAAAACATACATAGTGACTTGTCCTTGCTTCAAGGTCAAGGTCGCAGGGGCCATAAATGTTGTATAAAAAACAGTCATTTTTCACATTTTCTCAATTTTCTCTGAAGTTTTTGAGATTGGATACCTGACCTATATATGGTATATAGGGCAAAGTAATCCCTATCTTTTGATACCAGTTTGGTTGACCTTGCTTCAAGGTCAAGGTCACAGTAGCTCTTCAAAGTTGGATTGTATACATATTTTGAAGTGACCCTGACCCTGAACTATGGAAGATAACTGTTTCAAACTTAATAATTATGTGGGGCACATGTTATGCTTTCATCATGAGACACATTTGGTCACATATCATCAAGGTCAAGGTCACTTTGACCCTTATGAAATGTGACCAAAATGGGGTAGTGAACCACTAAAATTGACCATATCTCATGGTAGAAAGTGCCAATAAGCACCATTGTGCTTCCTATGTCTTGAATTAACAGCTTTATGTTGCATGACCTTGACCTTGGGTCAAGGTCACATGTATTTTGGTAGGAAAAATGTGTAAAGCATTTCTTAGTGTATGATGTCATTGGTAGGTTTAGTTGTTTGACCTTGACCTTGAAGGTCACCTGAAGGTCAAGGTCATATAAAGGTCAAGGTAAAGCATGTGAGTCGTATGGGCTTTGCCCTTCTTGTTGTTCTTGTTCTTCCATCTGACCTGCAAGAAGGTTCTCACATTGTTAGAGGCTGACGGATCAGACCTCGTGTCTAGGGTGAATAACGGTCATCAACACTCTCACATCAAAATTATCGTTACTTCAATGAGTATAACATATGGTAAGAGCAGCCTTGAGTGTGGTTTCTCCTGCATCATGCCAATTTTGGCTGAATGGAGCCCGGGATGAATGTATAATGTGCCAGACCACTGAATTCCACTCCTTGCTGCCATTCCAATACCATTCTGACCTACCAGCAAAGCTGTGGCGACCCCTCTACATTTTCCTCCTCTAACCTCTTGTTCTAAATCTAGCAATTACATCACAGTCTTGGAACAGATATGTCGGCTGCTGCTTCTGACATGGTCGCTAAATGTAGAAAAGAGTAAATCTGAGCAGGAAATCCTCAGAGCTGACTCACTCATTCCCTGATGGCGAACGGCAGGATGGGACTGGCCGCAAGGGTGGTGTGGGACATTCATTTGAGTAGTAGAGCAGTCATTCCCATGGACTCTGTCGTTCATTACATCAGAGCCTTCCGTACTCATGGTCCCCCTGTGGGTTGGGGGTCAGAATTGACCCACCGCGTCTCCCTGGGGGATTCATAAGAGGCGAATAAATAGGGACACTGAGACTTGCTTTGCGCTCGCTCTAAACTGTTCTTGTTATATTCTTGCTCAGTGGCCATACATGGCCTATAAAGGCTGATACTGAGTGATGACTGTAAAACTCCATCTGTCCATCCATTCCATCCATCCATTCATCCATCCATCCATCCATCCATCCATTCATCCATCCATCCATCCATCCATCCATCCATTCCATCCATCCATCCATCCATCCATTCCATCCATCCATCCATCCATCCATTCATCCATTCCATCCATTCCATCCATTTCATCCATCCATCCATCCATCCATCATCCATCCATCCATCCATCCATCCATCCATCCATCCATTCACCCATACGTTCATCCATCCATCTTCGTTTCGTAAGAGGCGAATAACTAGAGAAATCGTGATATTGTTCTAACAAAATTGTTTCGTGATTTGGCCGTAAATAACATATAAAGGCTGATTGGCAGTTTAAAAACTCCATCCTTCCGTCCTTCCATCTTTCCATCCTTCCATCCATCCATCCATCCATCTGTCCGTCCGTCCGTCCGTCTGTCTGTCCATCCATCCATCTTTACTCATGGTGCTGCACTGTGCTGATGATTGCAGCGCTGAGCCAGAGTCTGTGGAGCATGGCGGTTGGGGAGCTGCTGAAGTACCTGCTCAGGTCGCAGTACGCCTACTTCAGTGCCCTGCTGCTGCTGTGCGAGGCCTTGCCCCTCACCCTGCCTGTCCTCACCAAGGAGGTCGGTGTCGCATCCCTGTCTCGTGCAACTCACGGTGTACTTACATGTCTCAGAGGTATCAGTACTGACATGTCTCAGAGGTATCAGTACTACATGTCTCAGAGGTATCAGTACTTTCATGTCTCAGAGGTATCAGTACTGACATTCCTCAGAGGTATCAGTACTTACATGTCTCAGAGGTATCAGTACTTACATGTCTCAGAGGTATCAGTACTTACATGTCTCAGAGGTATTAGTACTTACATGTCTCAGAGGTATCAGTACTTACATGTCTCAGAGGTATCAGTACTTACATGTCTCAGAGGTATTAGTACTTACATGTCTCAGAGGTATCAGTACTTACATGCAGACCTGCCAACCCACCATCCTGCCAAAGAGTAGCATCCAGAGCTTTTTGGAGTAGCATTTAAGAAATAGGCGTAGCACACACGCAGAAGAAGGAAAATGCCGATGTTTGCACTGCCGAATGGGCAAGGCACTTCACAATCGCAGTGGCTTTTGTTCGACCACATCCGTACTCCTGTGCAATCGAGTTCCCAGGAAACATTTTCCGAAAATGTGGCCTCGCGTGATCTGCTGCACTGATGAGTACATTGTGTTCCACAAGGAACGATGTGAACAAACATTCTGCTAAAATGACTGATTGATCGTCCTCTGCTGCAGTCGCTGGCTTGAAATACGCAGTGAGCGGTTTGCTCGGCTTTTCCGCGGCTTTCTTCTTGTGTGTCGCAGTACGCACATGTTTCTCGATGTCAAACCACCCCCCGAGAGCAATCGAAAAATCGGCCTGACAGTACGTGCATCTTGCGGCTGAGGAGCTATTTGCAGATCTGACCATACATGGATACTCCTTGGTGTAGTCTGCTTTAAAGTGCTGACAACTGGGTCGAGACTTTCGTGCCTTCTTTGGGGGAGTAGCAGCGAGATCGACAGCGGGCGTCTTTCGCTTCGACGCCATTTTTGCGGTCAAACAACTGCGCTTCGGGTGTTTCCAGCATTTCCGCACGGGGGGTTAAAACGCAACGCGATTGGTCGGTTACAATACACTATTCTACGTGAAGGTCAAAAGTTAAGTTCGAGGCTGGCACGCGGGTCGCTCGCTTTTTCATGAATGGATTTATTTTTTAGGTCTAAAAAAAAAATTCACGTCTAAAAAAAAATTCACGTCATTTTTTTTAAAAAGCGTAGTTTTTACGGACGAGCGTAGCAGCGTAGCAAGCATGTCGAAATCGTAGCATGCTACGCCTAAATCGTAGCACTTGGCAGGTCTGTACATGTCTCAGAGGTATCAGTACTTACATGTCTCAGAGGTATCAGTACTTACATGACTCAGAGGTATCAGTACTTACATGTCTCAGAGGTATCAGTACTTACACGTCTCAGAGGTACCATAGAACCTAAAGGAAGATGCTTGCTCATAGAGTCATCATGTAGCTCTCGGCATACGGACACATCTCAGAGGTACCATAGAACCTAAAGGAAGATGCTTGCTCATAGAGTCATCATGTAGCTCTCGGCATACGGACACATCTCAGAGGTACCATAGAACCTAAAGGAAGATGCTTGCTCATATAGTCATCATGTAGCTCTCGGCATACGGACACATCTCAGAGGTACCATAGAACCTAAAGGAAGATGCTTGCTCATAGAGTCATCATGTAGCTCTCGGCATACGGACACATCTCAGAGGTACCATAGAACCTAAAGGAAAATGCATGCTCATATAGTCATCATGTAGCTCTCGGCATACGGACACATCTCAGAGGTACCATAAAACCTAAAGGAAGATGTATGCTCATATAGTCATCATGTAGCTCTCGGTATACTGACACATCTCAGAGGTACCATAGAACCTAAAGGAAGATGCTGGCTCATAGAATCATTGTTAACATAAATGGCTGATGGTGAACATCAGCTACTGTTCATTTGATTGATTGACTGAAGGGTTAAACTTTTTTAAATTCCATGTTGTTGTTTTTGTTGTTTTATCAGACTGAATTGCTTTAAAAATTATGAGTCCGCGCTTCCTCTATCTTTATCAGTTAACCCTTTAGTCAATCAATTGAATGCATTATGGTGGCTGATGTTCACTTTCAACCATTTATGTTAGCAATGATTATGCGCACATGCAGCTTCCTCTTAGTCTTACAAGTCCATCTTCCAAGTGTATTTCCTGGCTGTACTGATTCATGAAAATGCAACTGGTTCGGAATGTACAACATTTGCTAATGCCGAGTCTTTTCTCTTTTTCCTATTAAATGTGAAGGCCTGAAAAAAAATCTCTGAGGTTATGTACATTGTCTTAGGAGTGTGTGTGTGTGTGTGTGTTTGCGTTTGCGTGTTTGTGTGTTTGTGTTTGTGTGCATATGCATATGTGTGTGTGTGCACGTGTGTGTATGCTTGCCTGCCCACATAAGTGTACTTATGTAAGCATGTGTAAACAACAGGGGAAGGACATTGATGGCAAAACCATCATTCAAGTTCATCACACTGCATGTTTTCTCATGTGCCTGGGCTTCTGTGCTGATGTGGACCTTCCCTTCCCACCACCCCCTGAGGGTTGGGGGTTACAAGAATGGACCCACCACGTCTTCTATGCAATTCATAAGAGGGGAATAAATAGGGTCATCATAACTTGACTGATCTTACTCTTACTTTAATAGGTTAATACAAGAAATGGTCTTACATAGCCTTCAAATGCTGATAGGCCATAAAACTCCATCCATCCATCCATCCATCCATCCATCCATCCATCCATCCATCCATCCATCCATCCATCCATCCATCCACCCACCCACCCACCCATCCATCCATCCATCCATCCATCCAT
Source organism: Theodoxus fluviatilis (assembly GCA_034096865.1). Taxonomy (NCBI): domain Eukaryota; kingdom Metazoa; phylum Mollusca; class Gastropoda; order Cycloneritida; family Neritidae; genus Theodoxus; species Theodoxus fluviatilis. The sequence goes on along the minus strand of JAWQFJ010000308.1, from coordinate 3,960 downwards.
CCATCCATCCATCCATCCATCCATCCATCCATCCATCCATCCACCCACCCACCCACCCACCCACCCACCCACCCATCCAACCACCCACCCACCCACCCACCCATCCATCCATCCATCCATCCATCCATCCATCCATCCAACCACCCACCCATCCATCCATCCATCCATCCATCCATCCACCCACCCACCCACCCACCCACCCACCCATCCATCCACCCACCCACCCACCCACCCACCCACCCATCCATCCAACCACCCACCCACCCATCCATCCATCCATCCATCCATCCATCCATCCATCCATCCATCCATACATCCATTCATCCATCCATCCATCCATCCAAACCCACCCACCCATCCATCCCTTCCTACCTTCCTACCGCAGGCCCTGAGCAAGGAGGAGCAGGAGCAGGTGGTGGTGACCCGAAAGCTCTGGAGTGCACATCTCCATCCTCTCAACCCACAGCTTCATGAAGTCCTCAAGACCGTCGGAGGTAGGAATTCTACTCTGTCCCCCTGTGGTCTGGGGGTAGGGATACACCCACCGCGTCTCCCTACGCATTTCACAAGAGGCTAATAACTATGGAAATTGTGACGATGTGCTCTGAATCGAAACAAACCTTGATGATTTGAGATCAATAACTTTTAAAAAGCCTACAGAGGCTGATAGGCCATAAAACTCTGTCCGTCCGTCCGTCCATCCATCCATCCATCCATCCATCCATCCATCCATCCATCCATCCATCCATCCATCCATCCATCCATACATCCATACATCCATACATAATGCTCTTTGTTTAGTGTGTGGCTGCACCACGATAGCACTGTCCATCATTGGAACCCACGGCCATGGAACTCTCTAAGCCTTGCGGCATCCTATCAGGAACTGCTAATTGTGACAGCCAGTTGTCAGCCCTTTTGGTGTACAGTGTTCCATATAGATGTTTTTGCCCCTTGCTGCCATTCAAATACCGTCATAGTTGTTAGCTAGGCCTACACTGTTTCCCCTCTTGTTTATCTTCTCTGACTTGTTTTAAATGTAGGAGTCAAATGATGACCTGTGGGCAGTGCACTTTGTCATTTCATGCATGGTTGCTAAATTTAGGACAGTGAGTTAGGGCAGTGAAACAGGAGAGCAGGCCTCGCCGTTGATGGGGGAAGAGATGACAAGATTGGGATGGCAGCAAGGCAGGGTCAAGTGTTAGGGGAAACTACTTATTAACCCTTTACAGATGAGTAATGAGTATTCTCGTTTAGGCCAAGCAGCCACCAGCACAAAAACATAAACACCATAGATGGAAGCATTAACCCACTATGACCGGATGCTACACGTGCGTTACATCTCCCTTTCAGACCGGATGTTACGCAGACGTCGCATTTGACAGTGGTGTACTTCTTGTTTCTAGGAAGTGTAGAAGTGAGGAAATAAATTTTCTAATGAGTGTTGTCAACTTTGTGTTTTTCCCTGAAAAAACCTCAGGTTTTAGGAAGCCATCTTCATCACACCCTTTAGGTCATAATGGGTTAATAGTTTGTCTGCTGCATCCTAAAGTTTCATTATGATTGAAGCTCAAACAAGAGAGTTATTCCTCCAGGTTTACTGGAGGTCCTACAGACTTTATCTGTCTGTCTGTCTGGTTGTGTGTGTGTCTGTCTGTCTGTCCCGACTTAACAGCTGATATCTCAAAAACTCCTCGACGGATTTCCTTGACATTTTGCACACTTACTGGAAGTTAGGTCCGATTGAAAGTATCAAATTTTCAGAATTGAGGTTTGAAAAAAAAGTGATTTTTAAGGTCGTAAACTCGAAAGCACCTCCCTAAAATGTCAATTGATGGAATGGCGAAATGCAAAATGTGTGACGTCATCAATAACGTGATGCAATTTTATCTGTATGTCTGTCTCACTGTCCCGACTTAATGGCTGATTTCTCAAAAACTACTGGACGGATTTCCTTGACATTTTGCACATTTACTGGAAGTTAGGCCCGATTGAATGTGTCAAATTTTCAGAATCGAGGTTTGAAAAGAAAGTGATTTATTTAGGTCGTAAACTCGAAACCCCCCCCCCCCTGAAATGTCAGTTGACGGAATGGCGATAATATTTCGCCTTTTCCTTCACTCCCGTCACCAGCAGCGTTTCTCCCACGCTGTACGAGCGCTCACCAATTACATAAATAGTTTTCGTGATCCTCCCCAGAAGAAAAAAATCGCCTTTGCTTAAAAAATACCATTTTACAGTCAAAATTGTCCACCCGCGCGGCCGGTCCGAACCTTCGAACAGCCACTCTGTCTGAGCGCAACAACTTGGTAGTCTGTTCGCGTGGCCTAATGGCAGTGAATCAATATTAAACTTGGCAGAAATAGACCTTGAGTATCCTAAAATGCACAAGACCACTCAAATTTCATGAACTATCATCCATTGTTCTACAATTTACAGTGCAAAATACGAAGCGAGGGAGTTTACGGAAAAGAACATTATAATTGCTTTACAAACACGTAGTAACGTCAGTTGCCGAATGGCTCAGATGGTAAAGCGTTGGACTATTGTAACGTTAGGTCATGCGTGAACGGGTTCGAATCTGCGCTGAAACTTTTTTCCCCCTCTTTTTTCAAGAGGTTGCTGGTTCGAACCCGACCTGTTTTTTGTGTTTGTGTGTGTGTTTTTCCCCCTCTTTTCTCGAGAGGTTGCGGGTTCGAACCCGATCTTTTTTTTATAGTGCCAAAACCTGGAGGTTCAGCGCCAGCGGTTTTTATTGACATTTTTCTAATGCCACCCAAGTTTTTACATTTTTGAGTTGGCAACCCTAGGCAGGATCTGCTGTTTTTCAGTTGGTCAGAAAAGGGTTAAATAATGCTCAGGACAATTTTGAAGATGCTAAATCCTTAAGAAAATGGAATTAGAGTGCAATTTTGAGGGAAGGTTTTGTTATGGAAATGGCCTCAAGGGAAGGGTATTGTGTTAAGGGAAGTTACAAATTGAATAATGCTCAAGACAATTTTGAAGCTGCTTAATCCTGAAGAAGAGGAGAGAGTGAAATTTAGAGAAGGCCAAAGGTTTTATCCCTCCAGGTTTACTGGAGGTCCTACAGACTTTATCTGTCTGTCTGTGTGTGTGTCTGTCTGTCCCGACTCCACGGCTTATATCTCAAAAACTACTGGACGGATTTCCTTGAGATTTTGCACACTAACTGGAAGTTAGGTCCGATTGAATGTATCAAATTTTCAGAATCGAGGCTTGAAGAGAAAGTGGTTTTTTAAGGTCGTACACTCCAGAGCGCCTCCCCAAATACGCGGTTCATGGAATGGCGAAATTGCGTAATGTTTGACGTCATTAATAACGTTACGTCATTTGCAAGTAGAATTTTGAGGATAATGGATTTCGTACACTCGGAAGCACCTCCCTCGATAGTCAATAGATGTAAGAGCCTAATCGAGTCAAACTCTTTTCCTACGTTCACAAAACAACATTTGGCTTCTTTGTATGATGAACGTCTACCAGCAGACGCAAAAAAGCGATACTACGCTGTGTTGGCGTCAAATTCATTCCATTTGTGAAACCGGTAAAGTATATGTACCATCTAGATCGTTGCCTTTGCTGGTTAAAAGCCTGGAATCGCCCAGCAAACTAACTGAATGTCGACACAATCACGCGGCACTGTTGTACATTTGCAGTCAACGTAAGATCTCGTACGACGATTTGATTCAAGGCCTAGTGCTAATTGTTTTGATGGTCTGGTCTCAGTGTCACAAAAATATGATGATTTAATCAATCCCTGACCCAGAAATGTTGGGGACAACGACCATACAAGTTTTCAATGGCACAGTTGGTAGAGAGAGCATTGGGCTCTTGGTCATGCATGACCAGGTTCGATTCTGCACTGAAACTTTTTTTTATCTCACAAGTGTTATAGTTTAGGCCTGGTAAAAGACCAGCTAGTATCCATAAGAACAATAAAAA
>JAWQFJ010000307.1:80170-81799 GCA_034096865.1 Theodoxus fluviatilis | reverse complement strand
CACAGTGGTAGCGGCATCGCTCTTGAGTTTCTTGTAGAGCATGGTTCAATTTCTCCTGCTGAGCATAAAGATTGCGTAGCTCTGCTTCAGTGCCTGAATGAAGAGGCATAGGATTGACATTTGCTGTCCCAAAGTTGACGTTTTCACGTGCACCATGTGTCGTTTGATTTGGCGGAATGTAATCTTCCCGAGGTAGCCGTGGTCCATTTTCCGTTGGGTAGACAACAATGTATTCACCAACTGGTCCAGGGGGCCCGGGGTTTCTTTCTACATTTCCCCCAAGCAAAAGTAGTCCAGAAAGATCATGCAGCGTCGTTGCCGGGCAAGGAGTTTTGCAGGTGCACATAATCCAAAGTGCAGCGCATAAGACGGTCAGGAGCAAACCTGCGCGCGCCCTACCCCTTGAGAGTCTAAGCCGCCGTGCTACTGAGCACACATCACCCTGCAAGCCGTGTACGGCCTGCCTCTCCAGATCCAGATCAGCGTTGCAGGAAGCGTGAAGATCACGAGGTCTACGAGCAAGCGGGGAACCCCGTTTCATGCCACGACCATTTGCACGGGCAAAGTGTGCGCCAATGCGTTGACGATAACTCTCCAGTGAATCACCCATGGTCAAAGAAAGTTAGCACAGTTCAGCCAGAATATTTTCCAGCAAAAGAAACAGTGAAATACATAAATTAAAAACCTATACAATTTGAAATATCATTTCCTAGACACTCAGGCACTTGTGGCTCTCAGGGGGTGCAACACTGTCTCGTCCATGGGTGCGTAGTTCGGGTCACAACTTCCCACGGCAAGTCAATTTAAGATGCAATACTGCCTCTCAGCGTTCTGTGCTTGCTATATCGTGATCAACACTTATTTGCAGGCGTCACAATGTATATACAATCAATCAAACTGTTCAGTTGTGCCTTTTGCATTGCACACTAATCTAGCAGTCTTGGAACAGTTACAATAGAACCATCCAGGGTTCAACCTTTCACTGTTCAACGTGAGCGCGGTTCGGGAACAATCCTAATGCCCAATTTGCGAATTCATCACAATTCAAAGTTTTGAAATAAGGAAGATAAGGGTTTCACTCAACTTACATTTGCACAGTCAGAACCTTGTCCATGAAGGCAAGTAAGCAGCCACATATCCGACTCGTTCAGCATTACGGCCTCGACCACCCTACTAGCGGGAGCAACGCGCGACACGACCGCACTGCTCGGCTGCCGGGGGACAAGTGTCAGGAAGAGAGAGAGAGATAGAGAGTGAGAAAAAGTGAGAGAGAGAGAAAGAGAAAGAGAGAGAGAGAGATAGAGAGAGAGAGAGGGAGAGGAAGAGAGAGAGAGAGAGAAAGAGAGAGAGAGAAAGAGAGGAAGAGAGGGAGAGAGAGAGAGGAAGAGAGAGAGGGAGAGAAAGAGAGGAAGAGAGGGAGAGGAAGAGAGAGAGAGAGAGAGAGAGAGAGAGAGAAAGAGAGGAAGAGAGAGAGAGAGAGAGAGAGAGAGAGAGAGAGAGAAAGAGAGGAAGAGAGGGAGAGAGAGAGAGGAAGAGAGAGAGGGAGAGAAAGAGAGGGAGAGAGAGAGAGGAAGAGAGAGAGGGAGAGAAAGAGAGGAAGAGAGGGAGAGGAAGAGAGAGAGAGAGAGA